>JAOWCC010000577.1:165585955-165850418 GCA_030867875.1 Actinernus sp. WN-2022 | reverse complement strand
GTGCGTCTGTCCTCCTATAGATGCACAGATGACGTCACAAAGTCACGTGCGCTCTATTTGTTGGGATAGTTTGCTAATTATTATATAAAACAAATAGATTCCATTCTGCCGTGCGTCTGTCCTCCTATAGATGCACAGATGACGTCACAAGTCACGTGCGCTCTATTTTGTTGGGATAGTTTGCTAATTATTATATAAAACAAATAGATTCCATTCTGCCGTGCGTCTGTCCTCTATAGATGCACAGATGACGTCACAAAGTCACGTGCGCTCTATTTTGTTGGGATAGTTTGCTAATTATTATATAAAACAAATAGATTCCATTCTGCCGTGCGTCTGTCCTCCTATAGATGCACAGATGACGTCACAAAGTCACGTGCGCTCTATTTTGTTGGGATAGTTTGCTAATTATTATATAAAACAAATAGATTCCATTCTGCCGTGCGTCTGTCCTCCTATTGATGCACAGATGACGTCACAAAGTCACGTGCGCTCTATTTTGTTGGGATAGTTTGCTAATTATTATATAAAACAAATAGATTCCATTCTGCCGTGCGTCTGTCCTCCTATAGATGCACAGATGACGTCACAAAGTCACGTGCGCTCTATTTTGTTGGGATAGTTTGCTAATTATTATATAAAACAAATAGATTCCATTCTGCCGTGCGTCTGTCCTCCTATAGATGCACAGATGACGTCACAAAGTCACGTGCGCTCTATTTTGTTGGGATAGTTTGCTAATTATTATATAAAACAAATAGATTCCATTCTGCCGTGCGTCTGTCCTCCTATAGATGCACAGATGACGTCACAAAGTCACGTGCGCTCTATTTTGTTGGATAGTTTGCTAATTATTATATAAAACAAATAGATTCCATTCTGCCGTGCGTCTGTCCTCCTATAGATGCACAGATGACGTCACAAAGTCACGTGCGCTCTATTTTGTTGGGATAGTTTGCTAATTATTATATAAAACAAATAGATTCCATTCTGCCGTGCGTCTGTCCTCCTATAGATGCACAGATGACGTCACAAAGTCACGTGCGCTCTATTTTGTTGGGATAGTTTGCTAATTATTATATAAAACAAATAGATTCCATTCTGCCGTGCGTCTGTCCTCCTATAGATGCACAGATGACGTCACAAAGTCACGTGCGCTCTATTTTGTTGGGATAGTTTGCTAATTATTATATAAAACAAATAGATTCCATTCTGCCGTGCGTCTGTCCTCCTATAGATGCACAGATGACGTCACAAAGTCACGTGCGCTCTATTTTGTTGGGATAGTTTGCTAATTATTATATAAAACAAATAGATTCCATTCTGCCGTGCGTCTGTCCTCCTATAGATGCACAGATGACGTCACAAAGTCACGTGCGCTCTATTTTGTTGGGATAGTTTGCTAATTATTATATAAAACAAATAGATTCCATTCTGCCGTGCGTCTGTCCTCCTATAGATGCACAGATGACGTCACAAAGTCACGTGCGCTCTATTTGTTGGGATAGTTTGCTAATTATTATATAAAACAAATAGATTCCATTCTGCCGTGCGTCTGTCCTCCTATAGATGCACAGATGACGTCACAAAGGTCACGTGCGCTCTATTTTGTTGGGATAGTTTGCTAATTATTATATAAAACAAATAGATTCCATTCTGCCGTGCGTCTGTCCTCCTATAGATGCACAGATGACGTCACAAAGTCACGTGCGCTCTATTTTGTTGGATAGTTTGCTAATTATTATATAAAACAAATAGATTCCATTCTGCCGTGCGTCTGTCCTCCTATAGATGCACAGATGACGTCACAAAGTCACGTGCGCTCTATTTTGTTGGGATAGTTTGCTAATTATTATATAAAACAAATAGATTCCATTCTGCCGTGCGTCTGTCCTCCTATAGATGCACAGATGACGTCACAAAGTCACGTGCGCTCTATTTTGTTGGGATAGTTTGCTAATTATTATATAAAACAAATAGATTCCATTCTGCCGTGCGTCTGTCCTCCTATAGATGCACAGATGACGTCACAAAGTCACGTGCGCTCTATTTTGTTGGGATAGTTTGCTAATTATTATATAAAACAAATAGATTCCATTCTGCCGTGCGTCTGTCCTCCTATAGATGCACAGATGACGTCACAAAGTCACGTGCGCTCTATTTTGTTGGGATAGTTTGCTAATTATTATATAAAACAAATAGATTCCATTCTGCCGTGCGTCTGTCCTCCTATAGATGCACAGATGACGTCACAAAGTCACGTGCGCTCTATTTTGTTGGGATAGTTTGCTAATTATTATATAAAACAAATAGATTCCATTCTGCCGTGCGTCTGTCCTCCTATAGATGCACAGATGACGTCACAAAGTCACGTGCGCTCTATTTTGTTGGGATAGTTTGCTAATTATTATATAAAACAAATAGATTCCATTCTGCCGTGCGTCTGTCCTCCTATAGATGCACAGATGACGTCACAAGGTCACGTGCGCTCTATTTTGTTGGGATAGTTTGCTAATTATTATATAAAACAAATAGATTCCATTCTGCGTGCGTCTGTCCTCCTATAGATGCACAGATGACGTCACAAGGTCACGTGCGCTCTATTTTGTTGGGATAGTTTGCTAATTATTATATAAAACAAATAGATTCATTCTGCCGTGCGTCTGTCCTCCTATAGATGCACAGATGACGTCACAAGTCACGTGCGCTCTATTTTGTTGGGATAGTTTGCTAATTATTATATAAAACAAATAGATTCCATTCTGCCGTGCGTCTGTCCTCCTATAGATGCACAGATGACGTCACAAAGTCACGTGCGCTCTATTTTGTTGGGATAGTTTGCTAATTATTATATAAACAAATAGATTCCATTCTGCCGTGCGTCTGTCCTCCTATAGATGCACAGATGACGTCACAAGTCACGTGCGCTCTATTTTGTTGGGATAGTTTGCTAATTATTATATAAAACAAATAGATTCCATTCTGCCGTGCGTCTGTCCTCCTATAGATGCACAGATGACGTCACAAAGGTCACGTGCGCTCTATTTTGTTGGGATAGTTTGCTAATTATTATATAAAACAAATAGATTCCATTCTGCCGTGCGTCTGTCCTCCTATAGATGCACAGATGACGTCACAAGGTCACGTGCGCTCTATTTTGTTGGGATAGTTTGCTAATTATTATATAAAACAAATAGATTCCATTCTGCCGTGCGTCTGTCCTCCTATAGATGCACAGATGACGTCACAAGGTCACGTGCGCTCTATTTTGTTGGGATAGTTTGCTAATTATTATATAAAACAAATAGATTCCATTCTGCCGTGCGTCTGTCCTCCTATAGATGCACAGATGACGTCACAAAGTCACGTGCGCTCTATTTTGTTGGGATAGTTTGCTAATTATTATATAAAACAAATAGATTCCATTCTGCCGTGCGTCTGTCCTCCTATAGATGCACAGATGACGTCACAAGGTCACGTGCGCTCTATTTTGTTGGGATAGTTTGCTAATTATTATATAAAACAAATAGATTCCATTCTGCCGTGCGTCTGTCCTCTTATAGATGCACAGATGACGTCAAGGTCACGTGCCTTTTTTTGTTGGGATAGTTTGCTAATTATTATATAAAACAAATAGATTCCATTCTGCCGTGCGTCTGTCCTCCTATAGATGCACAGATGACGTCACAAAGGTCACGTGCGCTCTATTTTGTTGGGATAGTTTGCTAATTATTATATAAAACAAATAGATTCCATTCTGCCGTGCGTCTGTCCTCCTATAGATGCACAGATGACGTCACAAAGTCACGTGCGCTCTATTTTGTTGGGATAGTTTGCTAATTATTATATAAAACAAATAGATTCCATTCTGCCGTGCGTCTGTCCTCTTATAGATGCACAGATGACGTCACAAGTCACGTGCGCTCTATTTTGTTGGGATAGTTTGCTAATTATTATATAAAACAAATAGATTCCATTCTGCCGTGCGTCTGTCCTCCTATAGATGCACAGATGACGTCACAAAGTCACGTGCGCTCTATTTTGTTGGGATAGTTTGCTAATTATTATATAAAACAAATAGATTCCATTCTGCCGTGCGTCTGTCCTCCTATAGATGCACAGATGACGTCACAAGGTCACGTGCGCTCTATTTTGTTGGGATAGTTTGCTAATTATTATATAAAACAAATAGATGTCATTCTGCCGTGCGTCTGTCCTCTATAGATGCACAGATGACGTAAAGGTCACGTGCATTTTTTTTGTTGGGATAGTTTGCTAATTATTATATAAAACAAATAGATTCCATTCTGCCGTGCGTCTGTCCTCCTATAGATGCACAGATGACGTCACAAAGTCACGTGCGCTCTATTTTGTTGGGATAGTTTGCTAATTATTATATAAAACAAATAGATTCCATTCTGCCGTGCGTCTGTCCTCCTATAGATGCACAGATGACGTCACAAGGTCACGTGCGCTCTATTTTGTTGGGATAGTTTGCTAATTATTATATAAAACAAATAGATTCCATTCTGCCGTGCGTCTGTCCTCCTATAGATGCACAGATGACGTCACAAGGTCACGTGCGCTCTATTTTGTTGGGATAGTTTGCTAATTATTATATAAAACAAATAGATTCCATTCTGCCGTGCGTCTGTCCTCCTATAGATGCACAGATGACGTCACAAGTCACGTGCGCTCTATTTTGTTGGGATAGTTTGCTAATTATTATATAAAACAAATAGATTCCATTCTGCCGTGCGTCTGTCCTCTTATAGATGCACAGATGACGTCACAAGGTCACGTGCGCTCTATTTTGTTGGGATAGTTTGCTAATTATTATATAAAACAAATAGATTCCATTCTGCCGTGCGTCTGTCCTCCTATAGATGCACAGATGACGTCACAAGGTCACGTGCGCTCTATTTTGTTGGGATAGTTTGCTAATTATTATATAAAACAAATAGATTCCATTCTGCCGTGCGTCTGTCCTCCTATAGATGCACAGATGACGTCACAAAGTCACGTGCGCTCTATTTTGTTGGGATAGTTTGCTAATTATTATATAAAACAAATAGATTCCATTCTGCCGTGCGTCTGTCCTCCTATAGATGCACAGATGACGTCACAAAGTCACGTGCGCTCTATTTTGTTGGGATAGTTTGCTAATTATTATATAAAACAAATAGATTCCATTCTGCCGTGCGTCTGTCCTCCTATAGATGCACAGATGACGTCACAAGTCACGTGCGCTCTATTTTGTTGGGATAGTTTGCTAATTATTATATAAAACAAATAGATTCCATTCTGCCGTGCGTCTGTCCTCCTATAGATGCACCAGATGACGTCACAAAGTCACGTGCGCTCTATTTTGTTGGGATAGTTTGCTAATTATTATATAAAACAAATAGATTCCATTCTGCCGTGCGTCTGTCCTCCTATAGATGCACAGATGACGTCACAAGGTCACGTGCGCTCTATTTTGTTGGGATAGTTTGCTAATTATTATATAAAACAAATAGATTCCATTCTGCCGTGCGTCTGTCCTCCTATAGATGCACAGATGACGTCACAAGGTCACGTGCGCTCTATTTTGTTGGGATAGTTTGCTAATTATTATATAAAACAAATAGATTCCATTCTGCCGTGCGTCTGTCCTCCTATAGATGCACAGATGACGTCACAAGGTCACGTGCGCTCTATTTTGTTGGGATAGTTTGCTAATTATTATATAAAACAAATAGATTCCATTCTGCCGTGCGTCTGTCCTCCTATAGATGCACAGATGACGTCACAAAGTCACGTGCGCTCTATTTTGTTGGGATAGTTTGCTAATTATTATATAAAACAAATAGATTCCATTCTGCCGTGCGTCTGTCCTCTATAGATGCACAGATGACGTCACAAGGTCACGTGCGCTCTATTTTGTTGGGATAGTTTGCTAATTATTATATAAAACAAATAGATTCCATTCTGCCGTGCGTCTGTCCTCCTATAGATGCACAGATGACGTCACAAGGTCACGTGCGCTCTATTTTGTTGGGATAGTTTGCTAATTATTATATAAAACAAATAGATTCCATTCTGCCGTGCGTCTGTCCTCCTATAGATGCACAGATGACGTCACAAGGTCACGTGCGCTCTATTTTGTTGGATAGTTTGCTAATTATTATATAAAACAAATAGATTCCATTCTGCCGTGCGTCTGTCCTCCTATAGATGCACAGATGACGTCACAAAGTCACGTGCGCTCTATTTTGTTGGGATAGTTTGCTAATTATTATATAAAACAAATAGATTCCATTCTGCCGTGCGTCTGTCCTCCTATAGATGCACAGATGACGTCACAAAGTCACGTGCGCTCTATTTTGTTGGGATAGTTTGCTAATTATTATATAAAACAAATAGATTCCATTCTGCCGTGCGTCTGTCCTCCTATAGATGCACAGATGACGTCACAAGGTCACGTGCGCTCTATTTTGTTGGGATAGTTTGCTAATTATTATATAAAACAAATAGATTCCATTCTGCCGTGCGTCTGTCCTCCTATAGATGCACAGATGACGTCACAAAGGTCACGTGCGCTCTATTTTGTTGGATAGTTTGCTAATTATTATATAAAACAAATAGATTCCATTCTGCCGTGCGTCTGTCCTCCTATAGATGCACAGATGACGTCACAAGGTCACGTGCGCTCTATTTTGTTGGGATAGTTTGCTAATTATTATATAAAACAAATAGATTCCATTCTGCCGTGCGTCTGTCCTCCTATAGATGCACAGATGACGTCACAAGGTCACGTGCGCTCTATTTTGTTGGGATAGTTTGCTAATTATTATATAAAACAAATAGATTCCATTCTGCCGTGCGTCTGTCCTCCTATAGATGCACAGATGACGTCACAAGGTCACGTGCGCTCTATTTTGTTGGGATAGTTTGCTAATTATTATATAAAACAAATAGATTCCATTCTGCCGTGCGTCTGTCCTCCTATAGATGCACAGATGACGTCACAAGGTCACGTGCGCTCTATTTTGTTGGGATAGTTTGCTAATTATTATATAAAACAAATAGATTCCATTCTGCCGTGCGTCTGTCCTCCTATAGATGCACAGATGAGTCACAAGGTCACGTGCGCTCTATTTTGTTGGGATAGTTTGCTAATTATTATATAAAACAAATAGATTCCATTCTGCCGTGCGTCTGTCCTCCTATAGATGCACAGATGACGTCACAAGGTCACGTGCGCTCTATTTTGTTGGGATAGTTTGCTAATTATTATATAAAACAAATAGATTCCATTCTGCCGTGCGTCTGTCCTCCTATAGATGCACAGATGACGTCACAAGTCACGTGCGCTCTATTTTGTTGGGATAGTTTGCTAATTATTATATAAAACAAATAGATTCCATTCTGCCGTGCGTCTGTCCTCCTATAGATGCACAGATGACGTCACAAAGTCACGTGCGCTCTATTTTGTTGGGATAGTTTGCTAATTATTATATAAAACAAATAGATTCCATTCTGCCGTGCGTCTGTCCTCCTATAGATGCACAGATGACGTCACAAGGTCACGTGCGCTCTATTTTGTTGGGATAGTTTGCTAATTATTATATAAAACAAATAGATTCCATTCTGCCGTGCGTCTGTCCTCCTATAGATGCACAGATGACGTCACAAGTCACGTGCGCTCTATTTTGTTGGGATAGTTTGCTAATTATTATATAAAACAAATAGATTCCATTCTGCCGTGCGTCTGTCCTCCTATAGATGCACAGATGACGTCACAAGGTCACGTGCGCTCTATTTTGATGGGATAGTTTGCTAATTATTATATAAAACAAATAGATGTCATTCTGCCGTGCGTCTGTCCTCCTATAGATGCACAGATGACGTCACAAGGTCACGTGCGCTCTATTTTGTTGGGATAGTTTGCTAATTATTATATAAAACAAATAGATTCCATTCTGCCGTGCGTCTGTCCTCCTATAGATGCACAGATGACGTCACAAGGTCACGTGCGCTCTATTTTGTTGGATAGTTTGCTTATTATTATATAAAACAAATAGATTCCATTCTGCCGTGCGTCTGTCCTCCTATAGATGCACAGATGACGTCACAAGTCACGTGCGCTCTATTTTGTTGGGATAGTTTGCTAATTATTATATAAAACAAATAGATTCCATTCTGCCGTGCGTCTGTCCTCTTATAGATGCACAGATGACGTCACAAGTCACGTGCGCTCTATTTTGTTGGGATAGTTTGCTAATTATTATATAAAACAAATAGATTCCATTCTGCCGTGCGTCTGTCCTCCTATAGATGCACAGATGACGTCACAAGGTCACGTGCGCTCTATTTTGTTGGGATAGTTTGCTAATTATTATATAAAACAAATAGATTCCATTCTGCCGTGCGTCTGTCCTCTTATAGATGCACAGATGACGTCACAAAGTCACGTGCGCTCTATTTTGTTGGGATAGTTTGCTAATTATTATATAAAACAAATAGATTCCATTCTGCCGTGCGTCTGTCCTCCTATAGATGCACAGATGACGTCACAAAGTCACGTGCGCTCTATTTTGTTGGGATAGTTTGCTAATTATTATATAAAACAAATAGATTCCATTCTGCCGTGCGTCTGTCCTCCTATAGATGCACAGATGACGTCACAAAGTCACGTGCGCTCTATTTTGTTGGGATAGTTTGCTAATTATTATATAAAACAAATAGATTCCATTCTGCCGTGCGTCTGTCCTCTTATAGATGCACAGATGACGTCACAAAGTCACGTGCGCTCTATTTTGTTGGGATAGTTTGCTAATTATTATATAAAACAAATAGATTCCATTCTGCCGTGCGTCTGTCCTCCTATAGATGCACAGATGACGTCACAAAGTCACGTGCGCTCTATTTTGTTGGGATAGTTTGCTAATTATTATATAAAACAAATAGATTCCATTCTGCCGTGCGTCTGTCCTCCTATAGATGCACAGATGACGTCACAAGTCACGTGCGCTCTATTTTGTTGGGATAGTTTGCTAATTATTATATAAAACAAATAGATTCCATTCTGCCGTGCGTCTGTCCTCTATAGATGCACAGATGACGTCACAAAGTCACGTGCGCTCTATTTTGTTGGGATAGTTTGCTAATTATTATATAAAACAAATAGATTCCATTCTGCCGTGCGTCTGTCCTCCTATAGATGCACAGATGACGTCACAAAGTCACGTGCGCTCTATTTTGTTGGGATAGTTTGCTAATTATTATATAAAACAAATAGATTCCATTCTGCCGTGCGTCTGTCCTCCTATAGATGCACAGATGACGTCACAAAGTCACGTGCGCTCTATTTTGTTGGGATAGTTTGCTAATTATTATATAAAACAAATAGATTCCATTCTGCCGTGCGTCTGTCCTCTTATAGATGCACAGATGACGTCACAAAGTCACGTGCGCTCTATTTGTTGGGATAGTTTGCTAATTATTATATAAAACAAATAGATTCCATTCTGCCGTGCGTCTGTCCTCCTATAGATGCACAGATGACGTCACAAAGTCACGTGCGCTCTATTTTGTTGGGATAGTTTGGTTTGCTAATTATTATATAAAACAAATAGATTCCATTCTGCCGTGCGTCTGTCCTCTTATAGATGCACAGATGACGTCACAAAGTCACGTGCGCTCTATTTTGTTGGGATAGTTTGCTAATTATTATATAAAACAAATAGATTCCATTCTGCCGTGCGTCTGTCCTCCTATAGATGCACAGATGACGTCACAAAGTCACGTGCGCTCTATTTTGTTGGGATAGTTTGCTAATTATTATATAAAACAAATAGATTCCATTCTGCCGTGCGTCTGTCCTCCTATAGATGCACAGATGACGTCACAAGGTCACGTGCGCTCTATTTTGTTGGGATAGTTTGCTAATTATTATATAAAACAAATAGATTCCATTCTGCCGTGCGTCTGTCCTCCTATAGATGCACAGATGACGTCACAAGGTCACGTGCGCTCTATTTTGTTGGGATAGTTTGCTTATTATTATATAAAACAAATAGATTCCATTCTGCCGTGCGTCTGTCCTCCTATAGATGCACAGATGACGTCACAAAGTCACGTGCGCTCTATTTTGTTGGGATAGTTTGCTAATTATTATATAAAACAAATAGATTCCATTCTGCCGTGCGTCTGTCCTCTTATAGATGCACAGATGACGTCACAAGGTCACGTGCGCTCTATTTTGTTGGGATAGTTTGCTAATTATTATATAAAACAAATAGATTCCATTCTGCCGTGCGTCTGTCCTCCTATAGATGCACAGATGACGTCACAAGGTCACGTGCGCTCTATTTTGTTGGGATAGTTTGCTAATTATTATATAAAACAAATAGATTCCATTCTGCCGTGCGTCTGTCCTCCTATAGATGCACAGATGACGTCACAAAGTCACGTGCGCTCTATTTTGTTGGGATAGTTTGCTAATTATTATATAAAACAAATAGATTCCATTCTGCCGTGCGTCTGTCCTCCTATAGATGCACAGATGACGTCACAAAGTCACGTGCGCTCTATTTTGTTGGGATAGTTTGCTAATTATTATATAAAACAAATAGATTCCATTCTGCCGTGCGTCTGTCCTCCTATAGATGCACAGATGACGTCACAAAGTCACGTGCGCTCTATTTTGTTGGGATAGTTTGCTAATTATTATATAAAACAAATAGATTCCATTCTGCCGTGCGTCTGTCCTCTTATAGATGCACAGATGACGTCACAAAGTCACGTGCGCTCTATTTTGTTGGGATAGTTTGCTAATTATTATATAAAACAAATAGATTCCATTCTGCCGTGCGTCTGTCCTCCTATAGATGCACAGATGACGTCACAAAGTCACGTGCGCTCTATTTTGTTGGGATAGTTTGCTAATTATTATATAAAACAAATAGATTCCATTCTGCCGTGCGTCTGTCCTCCTATAGATGCACAGATGACGTCACAAAGTCACGTGCGCTCTATTTTGTTGGGATAGTTTGCTAATTATTATATAAAACAAATAGATTCCATTCTGCCGTGCGTCTGTCCTCTTATAGATGCACAGATGACGTCACAAAGTCACGTGCGCTCTATTTTGTTGGGATAGTTTGCTAATTATTATATAAAACAAATAGATTCCATTCTGCCGTGCGTCTGTCCTCCTATAGATGCACAGATGACGTCACAAAGTCACGTGCGCTCTATTTTGTTGGGATAGTTTGCTAATTATTATATAAAACAAATAGATTCCATTCTGCCGTGCGTCTGTCCTCTTATAGATGCACAGATGACGTCACAAAGTCACGTGCGCTCTATTTTGTTGGGATAGTTTGCTAATTATTATATAAAACAAATAGATTCCATTCTGCCGTGCGTCTGTCCTCCTATAGATGCACAGATGACGTCACAAAGTCACGTGCGCTCTATTTTGTTGGGATAGTTTGCTAATTATTATATAAAACAAATAGATTCCATTCTGCCGTGCGTCTGTCCTCCTATAGATGCACAGATGACGTCACAAAGTCACGTGCGCTCTATTTTGTTGGGATAGTTTGCTAATTATTATATAAAACAAATAGATTCCATTCTGCCGTGCGTCTGTCCTCCTATAGATGCACAGATGACGTCACAAAGTCACGTGCGCTCTATTTTGTTGGGATAGTTTGCTAATTATTATATAAAACAAATAGATTCCATTCTGCCGTGCGTCTGTCCTCCTATAGATGCACAGATGACGTCACAAAGTCACGTGCGCTCTATTTTGTTGGGATAGTTTGCTAATTATTATATAAAACAAATAGATTCCATTCTGCCGTGCGTCTGTCCTCTTATAGATGCACAGATGACGTCACAAAGTCACGTGCGCTCTATTTTGTTGGGATAGTTTGCTAATTATTATATAAAACAAATAGATTCCATTCTGCCGTGCGTCTGTCCTCCTATAGATGCACAGATGACGTCACAAAGTCACGTGCGCTCTATTTTGTTGGGATAGTTTGCTAATTATTATATAAAACAAATAGATGTCATTCTGCCGTGCGTCTGTCCTCTTATAGATGCACAGATGACGTCACATCGTGTGGAGTACATCAGTTACGTCACTGTTTTTCTCGCGACGCTTTGATGTCATCAGTACATCTACAAGAGCTACGATGCACGCAAATAACATCTATTTGTTTAGTAGTTAATAGCTGTGTAGCTTCTTTTTCACTCACCGTCCAGGCAACCTTATCGTCTGGTACAGTATATTTCTTTACCGTAGAGCTAGGGTAAGGTGACGAGCGAGCCTTCTGGTGAAGAAGAGTTAGGGACTGCGGCTGAGGAGCAGCTGAAGATTTACCAGAGCCTGACGGATTGCGATATAAAATATACCAACAGTAAATACACAGGGTCACGGCCGCGACATGTAATTGTATAAGGGAAGATAATCGGTTAGAAACCCATTTTCTTTCCATTTCTCAGTCTTTCATGGTAATATTTTTTTTAAATTAAAATCTAACATCTATTACAAGGCACCAAAATGCACATACCTTTAGAAGAAATATTTCCACCCTGACAAAGGAAAGAAGAAAACGAGAATTTAGCTGTTTAGTGCTTCTGTGAATGTATGAAATAGGTTTGTTTTTCGTGCACGAATTTTAAGACAAACAACTATTAACCTGGGCCACACTTATCCGATTATTGGGTAAATCGGCCGGTCGTAATGCGGTCGGATGATCGTAAGGTCGTCGGATCAGTCGGTAGGTGTGGCCCCTCGGTCGGTTGGCTTCCGATCATCCGAGTAGCTTACGAGCAATGTACGTACCGCTCGGGCCCGATTGAAACTTCCCTACCGTGCTTCGACTATTCAGACGCTCGAAGGCCATTTCTGCTCGGATCGGTCTGGTGTGGCCGCCGCTTCTCCGCTCGGAGACAAAGGTCAGTGCAGCGGACCAATCAGTGTGCAGCATTCTGTCACGTGATAACACCGCCGATCCATACTTGCGGGAAGACACTCAAGAAGGGAGATTATTAATTAACAGGAGTACAGCTTCAACATGGCGGACAACTCGCGGATCGGACGTACGGTCGGATAGGTGTGGTCACATAATCGGACGGTCGGTCTACCCTTCGAGTACTCGGCTGGTCGGGCCCGACCGAGCCGACCGTCCGATCCATCCGAGTAAAGATTGGTAGATGTGGCCCCAGCTTTACGAATATACGCGGATACGTTTGAGCTCAACTCACGATTTATTATTACGCACGTTGTTGTAATGTGTTTTCTTTTTCAAACTATGTGAAAAGTGTATGCGTGATTATGGTACAATGTCAATAATCTAACAACTACACATCCCAATTCTCACCGACTGCTGAAGTAGTTCCAGAATTTTCTTAAGAGTCTCTCGATTTCCAGAAACATCTACTTCCATTCGTGCCAGTCTTCCCGCGGCCCCGTGCAGGTCATGTGACCCGGTAGTGCCTGGTTCACTATGTAAATGAGCTGACTGTTGGGACTCTGCCATGGCATCCACCACACGGTCCAGTTTATTGCATATAGTCGCCATTCTATGAAGGAAAATCAAGAAGGCCGATTATTTACATACACATACATACATACATCAACTTTATTTAAACACGGTAAAATCATTAGTTATTACAATTAAAAATATATTTAAAATATCACGATTTTACATGATTGCCGTGTGGGAGTCCGATACGGAAAATATGTTAACGATATCCCTTCTAAATCGCCCAAGAGAATCGCATTTTCTTGTCTCATTGGGAAGATTATTCCATAATAGGGCCCCACTATAACTAAAGCTACGCTTTAGGTAGTCAGTTCGTGGTTTAGGTAGGGTTAATTTATTTTCCGAATTTCTTAGGTTGTAATCTGTGCTACGGGGAATGAATATTTTTTGTAAGTACACTGGAGAAAGCTTGTGGACTGTTTTATACATTGTTACTGCCTTCTGTTTCTTACGTTTTATAGATAGATTATCCCAGCCTAGCATATTGAGAAGAAAATTAGAGTTTGTGTCATAGTTGGATTTGGTAATCACTCTGGCTGCACGATTTTGTAACTTTTGTAGTTTATCACTTAACTGGTTACTTAGACCATCCCACACTGAGCTACAAGTGGTTAGGGTTAGAGCAGATTTCATATCAGAGGGAGGAAATATTAATATTTCCCATTAAATTGTAGGCACGTTAGTTATTAGTCCAGATCTCTCTCTCTCTCTCGCCTGATCATGTCTGATTTTGCCTAATCTCGTCTGATTTTGCCTAAACTCGCCTGATCTCGCTTGATCTTGTCCGATCTTGCCTAATCTCGCTCGATCTTCGCTGATCTCTAGATATCCAAAATTGACATTATTACTTATCTTGCCATTCCCCACTACTTTCCGCCGGTTCATCATCTCACAATATTTTGTTCCTCACCTAATATCGTCAAATCCCTCCCATCCTCACCTAAGCTAGCCTGCGAACAGCATCCCCCTCTTGATGGGAGACCGACGATTTCATAGGAGAAATGCTGTTCGCAGGCTACACCTAAGCGAGATTTGTGGATCATTTTTAGGCCTATTAATTGAAGCTACTAGCGTTTGTGCCTAATAACTACTACTTTATATAACTACTATATCGACGTATGTATGTCTTCACTTTTCGATAGTAGAATAACTGAAAGGCTGACTATTGTATAACGATTATGTGCGCTTAGTCTAGTTTTAAATGATGACATAAACACAACATATCAGGACGCACCTGTCGTTAAGTGCTCTTACTCGTTCTTCTAGTTTGTCATTTGTAGCGGCTTGCTCTTGATGAGTATAGATCTCTGCCGCCTGGAACTCCCAGTTGTCTATCTGCTCCTTCTCAGCTCCTGTTAACCTAATTTCTATGAAAACAAGCCGTTGTAATAAGGACTATTGGGTTTTGCAATGACTGTTTAAATCACCTTAATTCTCAATTCGCTTCCATGTGTTGCGATTTAAAGAGGCACTTTCAACCGTAATCCCTAACGCGCCTCTCTTATTGTGTACATTTGCGATTTCGTTACGCCGCCATTGTACTGTGGGCCTGCTCGTTACGCCGCCATTGTACTGTGGGACTGCTCGTTACGCCGCCATTGTACTGTGGGCCTGCTCGTTACGCCGCCATTGTACTGTGGGACTGCTCGTTACGCCGCCATTGTACTGTGGGACTGCTCGTTACGCCGCCATTGTTCTGTGGGACTGCTCGTTACGCCGCCATTGTACTGTGTGACTGCTCGTTACGCCGCCATTGTACTGTGGGACTGCTCGTTACGCCGCCATTGTACTGTGGGACTGCTCGTTACGCCGCCATTGTTCTGTGGGACTGCTCGTTACGCCGCCATTGTACTGTGTGACTGCTCGTTACGCCGCCATTGTACTGTGGGACTGCTCGTTACGCCGCCATTGTACTGTGGGCCTGCTCGTTACGCCGCCAATGTACTGTGGGACTGCCGCTTGGATCTATATTTTCCATGAAGGAGAAAATGGCGTACTAGGCGCGTGAAGGATGACAGTTGAGTGGCACTTTAAACATCATGGCGATCTTAGGAGCCAGAGAACGCATGCTCCGCCTATGCACGGCAGTACTATTAAATCATGGTGTAATCTACTTACTTATAGAGCTGCCTTGTGGTGGATTACCGCAACTACACAACTGCCATATCCAGCGAATAAACACGAGCACGTGACCTATCATGATTAGGGGAGGAGAGAACATGGGGCGGCTGTGGTACTCTTGCACCAAGTCATATCGCTGGAACTTCCAAACCTTGTCCGAGTCTTCCTGTACGGCCTCAAACGTGTAGCTAAGAGAAAGGATTGTAAATTGAGTGAAAATTACGTTTGTGATATCTGCTGATAACTATGGGCCATACAAATGGGCCCTATTTTTCAAAACCCTATTAAGCAGGGGCCAATTCGATAAAAGTGTTGCACGAGTAAAACTTTGATTGTGTCGGCCCTATAGGATTGTAAATTGTAAATTTGTCATTCGCGTAAGAACCGTAGGAAAAGACAAGAGACTGCGGCAGCGAATATGACGATTTTGCTTGAATGTGCCTTTTAAGTGTGTTTTAAGTGCTGTCTGAGATGTGCTAGAACAGGAGGCTACTATATCAACTATCTATATTCTATAAAACTAGGAATGGTTTAGTTGACATAGAGTTGCCATTATGTGTAAAACAGTCATCTAGATCATGCAAGCCCTATGCTTATCTCCAACCTCATGTAAACGTACTAGCTTACAGCTACTCTCCTTTTGTTCGAGCCATTCGTATTTGGAACAAACTTACTGAGCCAGTGGTCCTTGCATCTAGCATAAAACAATTCCAGACACTAGCGCTCTCAGAAATACGTACAATGAGCCCACCTGTCCATCTAAAGAGACTATAAACTCTTGATGACCATTACTTTTCATTTTCTTTAATTTCAACTACAGTTGCACTATGAGTATTATTAAGTTTAGTCTACTTTAACGCCATTTTTAGAGCGATTTCACTCATTTAATTTATTGCACTCACTCGCACTTGCACTCTCCCAGTATTAGTTCACACTAGTTGGGAGTAAGTTCTAAAGTCCTCAGTCAAAGTTACAAGCAGAAAATAAAGAAAACTGTGTGTTGTTGGTCATTTTTACTATGAAAACGTACAGAAAACACTAACCAGCCAACATATAGTCTGCAATGCAGGCGTTTCTAGTGGTTTCCCCGCTTTCGTGGACGTTTTCCGCTCGCGAACGAATTTCAGACGAGTAGGAATGGAGCGAATAAGTTACAGTATGTTCAGAATACGGCTGCTCGAATTTTATCTCAGACTGGTAGATTTCAACATATCACTCCTGTGTTAATAGACCTTCATTGTTTCCATTGCACTATCGTATAATTTTCAAGATTTTGTTACTAGTATATAAGTCACGTAATGATAGTTGTCCTCGGTATTTTGCTGATCTATTACATTACCGTAGGTCTACTAGATCGTTGCGATCTGCATCTAATGAACTTTTAATTCAGCCAAGAACACTCACTAAAACATATGTAGACAGGGCGTTTTCGGCCTGCGCCCCAAGGCTATAGAATAGTTTGCCTTTTAACATTCGCAAGTCCTCTATTTGTTAGGAGTAAATCTTAATAGTTTTATATTTTGGTTTTTAATATCTATTAGCTTTTTAGATTTTACCCAGTGATAATAGCTTAGTTTATTTATATTGTTTATTTATAGTCTTGTTTATATTATTGTGAAGCGCCATGGACAGTTTTGGATTTGTGCGCTATATAAATACAATTATTATTATTATTCATTGAAATCTAACCATAGTTTGATCAAAACTAACTTAAAACTTCAAAAGTTATCTAATGAAAGTGTATTACTTCGATGGTCTTCTATTGAATTTATGAACATCAGCCAATAGACAATCAATTATTGCAATTACAAGCTAATATCAATACAATTATTATTATTATTCATTGAAATCTAACCATAGTTTGATCAAAACTAACTTAAAACTTCAAAAGTTATCTAATGAAAGTGTATTACTTCGATGGTCTTCTATTGAATTTATGAACATCAGCCAATAGACAATCATTTATTGCAATTACAAGCTAATATAAATACAATTATTATTATTATTCATTGAAATCTAACCATAGTTTGATCAAAACCAACTTCAAACTTCAAAAGTTATCTAATGAAAGTGTATTACTTCGATGGTCTTCTATTGAATTTATGAACATCAGCCAATAGACAATCATTTATTGCAATTACAAGCTAATATAAATACAATTATTATTATTATTCATTGAAATCTAACCATAGTTTGATCAAAACTAACTTAAAACTTCAAAAGTTATCTAATGAAAGTGTATTACTTCGATGGTCTTCTATTGAATTTATGAACATCAGCCAATAGACAATCAATTATTGCAATTACAAGCTAATATCAATACAATTATTATTATTATTCATTGAAATCTAACCATAGTTTGATCAAAACTAACTTAAAACTTCAAAAGTTATCTAATGAAAGTGTATTACTTCGATGGTCTTCTATTGAATTTATGAACATCAGCCAATAGACAATCAATTATTGCAATTACAAGCTAATATAAATACAATTATTATTATTATTATTATTCATTGAAATCTAACCATAGTTTGATCAAAACTAACTTAAAACTTCAAAAGTTATCTAATGAAAGTGTATTACTTCGATGGTCTTCTATTGAATTTATGAACATCAGCCAATAGACAATCATTTATTGCAATTACAAGCTAATATAAATACAATTATTATTATTATTCATTGAAATCTAACCATAGTTTGATCAAAACTAACTTAAAACTTCAAAAGTTATCTAATGAAAGTGTATTACTTCGATGGTCTTCTATTGAATTTATGAACATCAGCCAATAGACAATCAATTATTGCAATTACAAGCTAATATAAATACAATTATTATTATTATTCATTGAAATCTAACCATAGTTTGATCAAAACTAACTTAAAACTTCAAAAGTTATCTAATGAAAGTGTATTACTTCGATGGTCTTCTATTGAATTTATGAACATCAGCCAATAGACAATCAATTATTGCAATTACAAGCTAATATAAATACAATTATTATTATTATTCATTGAAATCTAACCATAGTTTGATCAAAACTAACTTAAAACTTCAAAAGTTATCTAATGAAAGTGTATTACTTCGATGGTCTTCTATTGAATTTATGAACATCAGCCAATAGACAATCATTTATTGCAATTACAAGCTAATATAAATACAATTATTATTATTATTCATTGAAATCTAACCATAGTTTGATCAAAACTAACTTAAAACTTCAAAAGTTATCTAATGAAAGTGTATTACTTCGATGGTCTTCTATTGAATTTATGAACATCAGCCAATAGACAATCATTTATTGCAATTACAAGCTAATATAAATACAATTATTATTATTATTCATTGAAATCTAACCATAGTTTGATCAAAACTAACTTCAAACTTCAAAAGTTATCTAATGAAAGTGTATTACTTCGATGGTCTTCTATTGAATTTATGAACATCAGCCAATAGACAATCAATTATTGCAATTACAAGCTAATATAAATACAATTATTATTATTATTCATTGAAATCTAACCATAGTTTGATCAAAACTAACTTATTAAAACTTCAAAAGTTATCTAATGAAAGTGTATTACTTCGATGGTCTTCTATTGAATTTATGAACATCAGCCAATAGACAATCAATTATTGCAATTACAAGCTAATATAAATACAATTATTATTATTATTCATTGAAATCTAACCATAGTTTGATCAAAACTAACTTAAAACTTCAAAAGTTATCTAATGAAAGTGTATTACTTCGATGGTCTTCTATTGAATTTATGAACATCAGCCAATAGACAATCAATTATTGCAATTACAAGCTAATATAAATACAATTATTATTATTATTCATTGAAATCTAACCATAGTTTGATCAAAACTAACTTAAAACTTCAAAAGTTATCTAATGAAAGTGTATTACTTCGATGGTCTTCTATTGAATTTATGAACATCAGCCAATAGACAATCATTTATTGCAATTACAAGCTAATATAAATACAATTATTATTATTATTCATTGAAATCTAACCATAGTTTGATCAAAACTAACTTAAAACTTCAAAAGTTATCTAATGAAAGTGTATTACTTTGATGGTCTTCTATTGAATTTATGAACATCAGCCAATAGACAATCAATTATTGCAATTACGAGCTAATATAAATACAATTATTATTATTATTCATTGAAATCTAACCATAGTTTGATCAAAACTAACTTAAAACTTCAAAAGTTATCTAATGAAAGTGTATTACTTCGATGGTCTTCTATTGAATTTATGAACATCAGCCAATAGACAATCAATTATTTAAATAAACTTCCTTCCGCCAATAAACCAATAAATTTACGAGAAAGAAAAATAGAAAATTAACACCTTTTTACATTCCTTGCCGTTCAGTGCTATACATGCATCAGGAGTTCCGGACTTCCGGTTGGATCACACTGCATTCTGGGTAGGTAGGCTCAGAAAAGTGGGCATCAACTTCTAGATCGGCCATATTGGATTTGAGTGCAGTCAATTTTTTCTCCTTTGCAAGTTCAAAAACCTACTACCTAATACACGGAATATCTTACCTTTACAGATTCTTCAGTTGGGAGTTCTAAGTCGATGTTTAAGCTTTAGAACGAGATTAATAAAGTTTCCAAGTTGACTGCGCTCAAATCCAATATGGCCGCTCTGGAAGTTGATGCCCACTTTTCTGAGCCCACCTACCCAGAATGCAGTAGGAAGTCCGGAAGTCCGGAAGTCCGGAAGTCCGGAAGTCCGGAAGTCCTGATGCATGTATCGTTCTTAGCTGGAGCAGTACTTAATAGTTTTTTTCCCAGTGATATTACCTGAATATGGCGATAAGAAGGTTGAGTAGCAGAACGTTGGTGAACAACATGTAGGCAGCGAGTAGAAGAGGAGACAGCTTCTGACCCATAGGGTCAACGGGTCCAAAATCTGCCTCCTTTTCACCTACAAAAAGAGATCAATGATAGAGCACAATGTGTAAACTAGTAATACATTTTAAATGCAGAAGCCTCGCGACTATTTTCATGTTGTTGATGTAAATTTTGATCACGGTTTCCCCCAACTTTGCCCAAGATAATGATAGAACAAGAAACCCAAGCGATCACGCTGCTTAGTAGAATACATGACGTCAACTTGCGCGCGTACGGCACGCGCACACCTTGTATGACGTAATGAGCAAACAATCTAATCGAGCGCTTGAAAGGCTTCCCGATAACTTCAAGATTAACATACTCGGGATTTCCGGAACTAATTCCCGCATGGAATGCATCATCGTGTATACACCAAATATCAATCCGCATATACGACCACTCAATCAGAAGCCTCCTGAAGTTTCGCGCCGAAAAGGTTGAGCCAACGAACTAGATCCATGAGCCCGCGAGCGTTTTGTCACCGCTCACCAAAAACGCGCAAAAACGATTTGCAATAGAAGTAGCTATAGTACGATGCCGTATTTCTTACATCCGCTGCGCACATTCCTGAAAATATTTCCGATTTTCTTGAACTAACGCACTTAGGGGCGTTCATATATTAACTGAAGGGGAGGGGGGAGGCTGTTGTTTTAGTTTGTTGTTACCTACTTTTTTTCTACACTTCTCTCTGATGATAAATAAATCCATTATGACTCCCCCTTTTCCTTCAGCTCTCTAAACATTATTCAAAAATGCACCCCCTCTTGTCAATTCATTACAGACAGACAGACATTACAGCTAAACATTATTCTCCTTCTCCCCCCCCCCCCCCCCCAAGAAAAAATTATGGCAAAGATTCGAGTGGATGAAAAATACCACTTTTAAGAGAAATTTAGAGCAACTAAAAATCGATCAGTCATCGTAACTAAAATCAAGTTTCTAGAATAAACTTTTGTAATCCACTTTAATCTGTGCCATCCTCTATCAAAACAGTTTGAAATTCATATCAGGACATTCACGTGGTATTTTTCTTCTATCTTAGGGTGTTGTTTCGGTAGTTTTGTTTTAAATAAACTTGATTACACAAACACACATCAAAGAATCACCTTTAATCTCGTCAAGGAAGAGCTCTCCGTACATTTGCCAGTACGGCAGCTCCAGGACGCCAACGACTGTCTTCCAGGTGCTATTACGTGCATATGGCCCGGGACCCGGGAACATTACGGCCTCAAGAGAGATGCCATACGCAATGATGAACACACCTAAGATGATAGTAAACTGACGCAGGTCTTCCATCTAAAGATCATTTAAAAAATGTCAATATCAATAACATTATCAAGTTTTATTATTGATGATAACAAAGTAGTTCAAAGAATACAGCTGTTTCAAAAAGGTTGTCTCGTGCATCCTGCACGTTGCATTGTGTATTGAGTGAGTGGGACTGGGCCGGAGGGACCATATTTGGCTCGAGGTCATGACGTATGGACCTCGCGCCGTACAAATTGACCCAGAGCCAAATATTTCTCCGTTCGGCCCGACCTAACTCAGTCAAAAAGTTTTTTTTTCACATGATCACTTTCAAATGGCACAACAAGAAGGAACAAATCGAGCAGGGCCGGACGGCTCACGTACGGCCGCCATCACGCGAGGTTTGTTTGGGGTTCGAATACCGGCCGCGTCCTTGGGCAGGGACGTTTATAAGGCCTGGTCTCTTTCTACTTCTAATCAGTATTTGAAGGGGACGTGAAAGAACCTGCTGTACTACTCGAAAAAGAGCAGGGGATTGTCACCCGGTACAGCAGCCATTGTACTAGCTATTAGCGCCGTAAGCAGTCCGAAAAAAATAACTGACGGGATGTCAGTAATATGTAAAGCGCCATGAGACTGTGGTGGTATGGCACTATATAAATATGGCCATTAATGTTTATTTATTATGTTTGTAAATGGTTTGGAAAGCACGCGCGAGGACGTATGGGTAACATGATAAAACGTATTCCAAGACAGAAATGCGTCACTTTTATGATCGGTATTTCTGTTTAGTGGAATCTGCCTGAGTGTTGCGTAGGTATTTCGTTGAACGACAATATGACAGGCTCACTTTTTCTAACGATTTCTTTGCATGTGTTGAATCCACAATGCGATGTGCACAATAGACGAGACACTAGATTATCAAATACCTATATACGACAAATCATGATACTTAAACAATAGTACGCTTCTGGTGTTTGCATGTGTTGAATCCACAATGCGATCTGCACAATAGACGAGACACTAGATTATCAAATACCTATATACGACAACTCATGATACTTAAACAATAGTACGCTTCTGGTGTTTGCATGTGTTGAATCCACAATGCGATCTGCACAATAGACGAGACACTAGATTATCAAATACCTATATACGACAACTCATGATACTTAAACAATAGTACGCTTCTGGTGTTTGCATGTGTTGAATCCCTACAATGCAATGTGCACAATAGACGAGACACTAGATTATCAAATACCTATATACGACAACTCATGACACTAAACAATATTAGTACACTGGTCGTACCATTTTTTGTATCATCACGAGCTTGGGACCAAGCTGCTTGTTGACGGAAAAGATTTGCAGGAACCTCACGATAAAGATGATAATATCTAGAGACAGAATAATACGTGCGGCACTGAAAGTCTTCGGATCACTGGAAAACCGTAGAATGACAGCAATAATGAAGGTTGTTAACGAGAACATGTCCACGAAGTTCCATGTGTCGCTGAAGTACACGCTGAGTTTATCCATAAAATGCTTGGGTGGCGAGGCAGCGAGCTACAAATGCCAAAAAAAAGAAAATTAATGTTGGTCTCTCACTTAGTAAGCGTTATAAACCATATTCACACCTGCGGATTTTCGAGATCACCAAACTGGGAAAACTGACCAGAAATAACTAATTAAAGATGGGATTTTTAGATTTTGTATGGAATTTTGCAGTCACGAGTACTTCGTTTTGATGTTTTTCAGAGTTTTGATGCTTTTCAGAGTTTTGATGTTTTTCAAATTCAAAAACATCAATAACTACGCAGAAAAATATCATTTCATTTTAAACTTCTAACGTAACAGTTTACTTACATAAACATCCTTTTAGAAGAAATAGTTTTTTTCTCCTTAATAAACTTTGCCATTATGCAAATGAGGTGTACAAGACTGCAAAGTCCCATACAAAAGTCTGTAAATCCCATCTTCAATATCTTTTCGGAATTTCACCCTACTATTAAAACTTCCAACATTGTTGATTTATAGGTGCTGTTTGATATGACAGTGGTTATTTCCATGTTAGAGATCCCAGTTTGTTGGTCTCTTTGAGATGACAGTGGTTATTTCCAAGTTGCTGATCTCTTTGATATGACAGTGGTTATTTCCATGTTATAGAGATCACAGCTTGCTGATCTAAAATATCAGCACGTGCGAATAAGATTTGCCTGGAGCTAGAGGTATGAGGTATTATAGCGGAGCTCACACGTGAGCATCATACATATAGCCCGACCGGTGCACCAGCGCGCAGAACACGTGAGGTTTTCGAGTCCTGAATCGGGTGCTCAATTTTGTTTGGCTATTTAACGCCGTCCTGTTCTTTACATTCGATTCTCCTGTTTATAGGAATTCGTGATTTTCCAAATTATCTCAATGATCAGTCTGAATTTTTGCCGTAATGCGTAAAATATATTTAAAAAATATTCGCGTGCACGCATACACTCATGTTCTTTCTGTCTTTTACACATGCGCTACAGTATTTAGTTTCGTAATTGGAGAGCTTAAGCACTCTTACAAGACCGAGAGAAAACTGGATTGAAAATGATTGAAAACAATCTTACTAACCTAGTACACGTTTCTGGCGGATCAGTAAGGACAGGAAGACTGTAGCCTGCTTGCAGGCTCTGGTTGATTTGGGGTTCCTGTGGTGTGAGAGAGGAGGGGGAAGGGGGAGAAAGAGAAAGGAGCCCTGTGTTTTTGAAATTCCCGTTCGTCCACGAACGAAAATAATTATCCAATCTGATTGGTTGAATCTAGAAGGGGCGCGCGCACTTTGTTCGAAAATGGCGTGTATGATGGTGTAAGCAGCGCGCGCGAGCTAAAATTGAAAACTTCACTCAAATCGCAGTCATTTTCCTGCTGTTTTCTCTCTTTTTCTCAGGTTTTTATTATCGAACATGCAGTAGAAATACAAGGGGTTCAATGCTAGGGTACATTTACAACAGAATCTCGGCGAAAACTTTGATTTTAAAATACTTTGTGAAAAGTGTAACTTGCAATGGGATGTGACGTCATGGGGGCGAATTTCAAAAACACAAGGTCTTGTCGCAGGCTCTTCTTTCTCTATATCCTCCTTCCCCCTCCTCTCTCCCATCACAGGAACCCCAAATCAGCCAGAGCCCCAAATCACCAGAGACTGTAAGCAGGCTAGGAAGACCACAGGTACCCCAAGCTCCCTATATGTATTATGAACTTGACTTAAAATTGTTTGTAAATTTTAAAATCTATAAATATGAAATAAAGACTCACCTTTGCATCCAAATGTGTTTTCCTTTATTATCTCTATCGATTTTGGGAGTCTAAAGGCCATTTGAAGGGTTTTATGATTTCACTTTTTCCACTCTCTTAAAAGTAAGACAAGGTTGGGCACTCGAGTCGCCAAGTCAAACGGATTCACCGAAGGAAAGATCCCGTAAATTCGCTTCAAATTCTCCAATCGCCTCCAACTTACACCTAGGGCATGTTCGATAGTTGTTCCACCCATTAGTCGCCAGCAGTAGAGACACAAGTACGCGTAGAGGGAACTTTTAGGTCGCCAATTTCAATAAACTTGCCTTTCGGAACGCCGAAATATCCGTGAAAGGTATGTTCCGTGCACCACAGGCAGCCCAAGCTCTATTTTCGTGTCATTATTGCGAGATTTTGCAGAAATTAATAAAATGTAAGAAAGCTATACAGTACTAAAATAAAGGTTACATACCTCTTTAAAGTTGTGTTATTGATTGTCCTGTGTACTCCTGGGGTCATTTTAGCCACTTTAACGAGATTTCCAATTCACCGTCCCAGCTGTTATATAAAATGACAAGGCTGGAGACTTCACCTCACATCCATCGATGGCGATCGCCGAAAATCCCCTCGTATCGCGAATTTCCCCGGAATATTGCCACAAAATCACGCTAACCCTAAAGTCCAATGTTCTTTCCTTCACCTGCATCCTCCATGGCGATCACAGTTACTTTTTAGCCCGATTAATAGTCCCTTTTCCACAACTTTTTTCAATGCTGAGCAGCCTGTGATAGACTCCGTGCCTACCACGTCCACGCGTGCGCAATTTCAAAATAACTGCTGCACTCCCATTGGTTGGTTGGTACGAGATTTCCCGCAAGATTTGATCCCGCCAGGGTGTACGATAGTCGTGTTTGGCACAACAAAAAGTTACAACACTTTGCCGGCAAATGATGTTGTGATTTGGATGTCGTGAGCGGGGTTTCCCGGGAGCGTTTTTTTTTTTTTGTCCCTGATACGATTGGACGGGGAAAACCTTTAAATGGCTTCTCTGTAATCACTAGCACCCTGTTAGTTTTCGATGAGTTGTGCCAAACACGACTATCGTACACCCTGGCGGGATCAAATCTTGCGGGAAATCTCGTACCAACCAACCAATGGGAGTGCAGCAGTTATTTTGAAATTGCGCACGCGTGGACGTGGTAGGCACGGAGTCTATCACAGGCTGCTCAGCATTGAAAAAAGTTGTGGAAAAGGGACTATTAATCGGGCTAAAAAGTAACTGTGATCGCCATGGAGGATGCAGGTGAAGGAAAGAACATTGGACTTTAGGGTTAGCGTGATTTTGTGGCAATATTCCGGGGAAATTCGCGATACGAGGGGATTTTCGGCGATCGCCATCGATGGATGTGAGGTGAAGTCTCCAGCCTTGTCATTTTATATAACAGCTGGGACGGTGAATTGGAAATCTCGTTAAAGTGGCTAAAATGACCCCAGGAGTACACAGGACAATCAATAACACAACTTTAAAGAGGTATGTAACCTTTATTTTAGTACTGTATAGCTTTCTTACATTTTATTAATTTCTGCAAAATCTCGCAATAATGACACAAAAATAGAGCTTGGGCTGCCTGTGCGTGCACCAACCGACATTTTTGGCTCAGTAGCCCGGCCTTGCTATTCAATTTAACTGCACACCGGGTGGTAGACGGTATAATGTTCAGTACGAAAAACATTACCCTCGGGGCCCTGCCTAGGGCACAATTCGCAATCGGGAGCTTCCATATATGCGTAATACTTGCACTAGCCATATATGGAAGCTCCCGATTGCGAATTGTGCCCTAGGCAGGGCCCCGAGGGTAATGTTTTTCGTACTGAACATTATACCGTCTACCACCCGGTGTGCAGTTAAATTGAATAGCAAGGCCGGGCTACTGAGCCAAAAATGTCGGTTGGTGCACGGAACATACCTTTCACGGATATTTCGGCGATCCGAAAGGCAAGTTTATTGAAATTGGCGACCTAAAAGTTCCCTCTACGCGTACTTGTGTCTCTACTGATGGCGACTAATGGGTGGAACAACTATCGAACATGCCCTAGGTGTAAATTGGAGGCGATTGGAGAATTTGAAGCGAATTTACGGGATCTTTCCTTCGGTGAATCCGTTTGACTTGGCGACTCGAGTGCCCCCTTGTCTTACTTTTAAGAGAGTGGAAAAAGTGAAATCATAAAACCCTTCAAATGGCCTTTAGACTCCCAAAATCGATAGAGATAATAAAGGAAAACACATTTGGATGCAAAGGTGAGTCTTTATTTCATATTTATAGATTTTAAAATTTACAAACAATTTTAAGTCAAGTTCATAATACATATAGGGAGCTTGGGGTACCTGTGGGAAGACTGTTGATTTGACGCTTGTAACGTCACGTCACGCACGTGCTGGCGTCAAAATGCGCCAAAAAAGGAAAATATTACTTCCGGTTGCTGTCCGTGACTCACGAACGACTGGTGCGCACGCATTACATTTTCCGTTACATATACGCGTGCAACTCAACTTCACGTGCACTGTTTATGTTCGTAACTTCCATTATATATATGCGTATTTGATTATTGGGAGCTCCGGTCATAGGCTTGCCTATATCTATTTATAATATAGCTACGATAGTACGCGCGCTCTGATTGGCTAAAGATCCATGTTTTATCAGAGTATATAACATGGTTTGCCGTGTTTTATTGTTTTCAACTGGCGGTTTCCTTTCATCGCGCGTGTTAATCTATATTATAAAACAGATAAAGAAGCCTTAAATCCATGTTTTATACTATCATAAAACACTCTGGTCATTTGAGAACACTCGAGACTCATGTTCTCAAATGCCTATCGTGTTTTATGATAGTATAAAACATGGTTAAGGCTTCTTTATTTGTTAAATATTACGACTTGGCGGCGTCTTACAGTGCAAAGATGGGATAAAACGAGTGCAAATATGCGAGCGTATTACATTGGTCACGAACCGGTATTTAAAACACTTGAAAGGTTTTTTAAGCGCGCGAGCCAATTAAAATGAGGCTGTTAAAGTAACAGCCAATCAGCGCGCGAAAATAAAATACAAAGAAAATGTGAATGCGAATCCAGTCTGCAAATTATAAAGCGTGGATTGGCTTAATCATTAGAGCGGTTTTTGATTGAGTATTCAAATTAAGAAGTTTTGCGTTCGCTTAACGTTTCTATTGGCTGTGATTTGTAATTATCAGCCAATCAAGTTCTAAACCAAAACCAAACATTGTTTTAATCCGTCGCGCAATCAATTTTCGTTTTAGCGAGAGTTATCCACGATTGCGTTTACTTTGGTTAGAGCGGTTTTCAGTTGAGTGTAGTGAAACCAAACGCAAATTACCCATAGCCAGCCAATCATAGGAGCGAGTAATCACAAGTAACTCATAAATGGCTTCCCTGTGAGCCAATGACAAATCAAAACCAAAACCAAAACCAATTTGCGTTTGGTTTTACTTTGGATTCTGATTGGTTGGTTTACTTTCTCAGCCAATAGGAGAGCTTAGTAAACGCAAAACCAAAACACTCCGACACTCAATTGAAATCCGCTCTAAAGTAAAACCAATCACGACTTACTTTAGTTTGTGATTGCCTCATTCTGTTTTCACTTGCTCAAGTGATTGGCTCTAGTTTGGTTTTGATTTTTTCGATACTCGATGTGTTAGAATGTATATCCTTACCGAAAAAAACACCTCACCTGCCTGATTTCCTCAAGTAAAATGGAAAACACCCAGAAATAGAGCAGCACTTCAGTGGCGTGCAACCCCCCGAAACGTTTACTGGAATCGAACTTGGGAAAGTTGATAAGGATCACATAGGCATAGATTACAATGAACACCACATACGATACCTGTGAGACAATTCAACACATTAGTGTCCACATGAATGAACCTTTATAACCGATAATGACCCTTCGTAGTAGAACATGCAGGAATACCAACAACTCTCCTACCTATTTCCCTCGTCACAGCCTTAAAGGCGAGAACATTATATCTTTTGGGTGGGATCTTAACTTGCGGCGAGCTAAGGCAAGACTGCGCGAGTTAAGATCCCAGTGTGGCCTCAGGATTGAACGCGAGTAAAAACGGGCCCTCTTGTGGAAGAGGGATATTTCTTAAATTATTGATGAAGAGGATAGAGGGCCTGTTCGCAGTTTAGATCCCTTAGGGAAATTAGAGAACTCTGAGTTGATAAAGACCTAGGACCGCGTTTGTAATGAATAAACGAACTTCATCATAAGAAAGATCTCATAGAAATGTGTAAGTTTGCTGAGGGGTGCTGTGGGATGGCAGCAAAATGCTTCGAAAATTATCCGCAAGAGGAAGGTCCGAGCAGCAACCCAGATAAGGTTTTAATTTCTATACATCAGACTCCGAAACAACAGTTCACGGGATTTATACTGCGTGGTGTGGTAGAACAGATTTCGTATGAGTGGGCAGGTTATGGCAATGACTTGCGGCACGGTTACCGTACGGCATGCCGTGACAATGAAATGGCTTATCTATTGTGTGTTCCTTCTCGTCCAATCAAATTACAGAGTTATGGTACGGCACCGTTACAATACGGTTACCGTAAGGCTACGGGCATGCCGTATTTGTGTCCTACTCATACGAAATCCGCTCTAGCATTTCAGATCAAGACATTAGTCACTTGCTTAGCCTGATGAAACAGCTGTCTCTATTCGAGGGCCTTGGACGGCTCGCTTTTGGCCCTCGAATAGAGACGGCTGTTTCAGCAGGCTACCACTTGCTACACCTTTTTACAATAAAGATTTTCTACAATGTAAATACTCACCACACTGCCCACAAACTTCGTGAAAGGTGCTGAGTAGAAGGCTAAGATTCGCTGGAAGACGCTTAGATCCTTCGATCTCATCATCACGTCGATGGAATCATCCTGACGAATTTCTGAAAGAAAAAAATATATATAATTACGGATAGTGAGGAAATTAGACATTAGGAGTCACTGAAAATGTAGAAAGAAAATATATTAAAAATACTTTTAGAAAGGCATTGAAGTACAATTCTGATTTCGAATTAAAACTAAAAAATAAATAAAAACAAATTGAAAAAGGCGTTCAACATGTTGGAATCCTTATGGTAGCTCTACACCACACCAGTCTCTGCACAAGACCAGTTCAGTTTTTGTCCCGTTTTATTCATATTTGTCTGCTTGGGGGACAACGCTAAATATAAATTTAGAGTAACGTAAGATGTTATTTAGAAAAGTAAACGAGCAAAATGAAAACGCAAGTTATTTTTCATGTACACACTGCGCACATAGAGCAGATTTCGTATGAGTGGGACAAACTACGGCATGTCCGTCACCGTGCTGCAACCGTGCTGTACTGTAACTCTGTGATTTGATTGGATCAGCTGGACAAAAACAATAGGAAACCATTTCAACGTCACGGCATGCCGTACGGTAACCGTGCTTTAGTCAGTGCTGTAGTTTGTCCCACTCATACGAAATCTGCTCTAGTCGGATAATTGCCTCATGACCTGGCTGGAAGAGGCAAAATTCCCGAGTCTTCTGATTGGGTGCATTTCGGCTTCCCGCTTGGGTTCCCTGAGGTCGCATTTTGGTGTATACGACCGTGGACGTACGTTAAATATCGGAATCCTACGAGAATTTCCGGAAATCTCGAGTATGTTAATCTGATTGTTGATTGGTCAGTCGATTGTCGGAAAGCCTTTAGATTGTTTGCTCATTACGTCATACATTGCAAGGTGTATGCCTGCCGTCCGCGCTAAAGTATGATGTCATGTATTGTACTAAGTAGCGAACTCGCTTGGGTTTCTTCTGTTTGCAAAAACACTGCGCTGAAATGATAATCAAACCGACAATATATATTCCATCATTATCTGGGACAAGGTTGGGAAAACCCTGATCAAAATTTACATCAACAACATGAAAATGGTCGTGAGGCTTCTACATTTAATGTATTAGTTACTAGTCATAAAATCAAAGAACTCAAGCAGACAATAACTACGCTGATGAAGACACGGAAAATTGCCGTCGGCTCATATCACAAAGTGATAAACTCACCAGGAATGTAATCTTCCATGTCCAAATCTTCCTTGTCGTCCTCTTCCTTGCCGAGCTGCGCCTCCTCATCGTCTTCGGGGATGTTAATGTTGTCGTTCCCGTTGGCTGTCGATTTGAATGTTGGTGTCACGTTGTTGGTGTCATGTTGGCTCGCGTTGGAGCCGACGGTGCGCTTGTTTTCGTTGAGCGATTTCTGGTGTTCGAGGGCGGCTTGTTGACGCTCGTGGTGCACGTCGGGAACGAAGTAGACGATGGGGAAAATGAGGAAAGGCACAAACATGCAGAGAAAAACCTGAGAAGGGCAGGAAGGTAAGCACCATGGGAAGGTAAAGATATTTAAGTTCGAGGTTTGTAGTTATCTGTGATACTCATTCAAAAGAGTCAAAGATGCAAAGAGCTTTGAGATATAAAGTAATATAGGCAAACCTAAATGCAAAGCTCCCAATACATCGATTTAGCTTGCCTTTGTTGTCCCAATTCAAATCAGCTGACTTTTCCCTTGAGTAAGGTTTTTGTTTTGTTTTTCTGAATCTAGTGAGCAGTAACTACATGTACTGTGTGCCTTACCTTCCACCATGTGGCGTTCATAGCCATAGCTCCCACCTATTGTCTAGTGAGCAGTAACTACATGTTGTGTGTGCCTTACCTTCCACCAAGTGGTGTTAATAGCCATAGCTCCCATCCATAGTCTAGTGAGACTACATTCGCTATTATCGCACTTCGGCCATCTTGGATTGAAAGCGAGGCTTCCGGGTTGTCGGTTACGTAGCGCTTACTATTTGCTCTGTTGTTGGTCGCAAGTTTGGATGAAAAAGCTATTTCATCTCCACTTCTGTAATTCCAATTGTACAAATAATAGCCAGAAAAGAAGATCTAGGGATTCTTTTCACATATTTGATTCCAATGAACAGTTCTAAAAGCGATGGAGTTTGAAAATACGCGGAGATGTCGACCCATACTTCAGACATCAATAAAATATCCAGTGAGTAAAAAACAGCTGATTATAAAATACTTCTTCGCTTAAATAAGTGTGACAGGTTCCCCCAGACTACCAGATAGCAGAAGTCCATTTTCTACACGTAAAAAACAAGAGAGAAACCTCACTGCAGTATACCCTGCCACTTCAAATGATCACTTGAAAATCTGTGAAAAATCCTTCATAATTTTATAGCTTGGGTGTACTCGTTCTAGGAATGATTTGGGTTGGAAATGGTTAGAGTTTTTGGCAAATTTTGGGTTAGGTTTTTAAAGGTTTGTATGAGGATTTTAGAAAATGCATTATCAATGAACCAAAATGGTTCACTTGCATGGATGGCTGATAACATTGCATTGGTACTGTAACTATATCATATATACATAATATGGCTCCTGATACATATATCATATGTATACCAGGTAGTGTATGTTAAGATGATGATAATAGACTATGTCGCAACCCCGCCGTCGCAGTGCACTCTGGGATGGATATCTCAGTTTCCATTGTTAAATCCAAGATGGCCGCCCAACAACAACAATGGGAAACCGAGATATCCATCCCAGACTGCACTGCGACGGCGGAGTTGCGATATAGTCTATGACTCACATGCAATGTTGGTCCATTATCAACAAATGGCTACTTGGAAATTGACCAAAATTGCCTGTAGAGAAACTGAGATATGGGTCATTTGGGATGACCATGTACAATGATGATAGTGACAATGGAAATGGTACTGGTGATGGTATTAATGCAAAACAATATTGATGTTGATGACAGTGCTAGTAATGGCAATAAAAATTGCAACAATGACTACCTAATTGTTTTTAAATCACCTAACTTTAGTTTTCAAACTTTGTACAATTATTTTAATTTCCATAATTTATAATTGAAGTGAATATTAATCCAGATATTCAGAATCAGCTGATGAGGTTGGAGTCTGGCAGGGTACAGCCTACTTTTAGTTGAGCAATACTGTAAAATTATCATCAGGCTGGATATAGCCAATGGGTTAGGCCTTGTATGTCTCGGTAGTAACTATTTTGTAAACCTGCAACTATCTCGTGCTTTAGGGGAGCAGCCATACTAACAATATATGTCTAGTGAGCAGTAACTACATGTACTGTGTGCCTTACCTTCCACCATCTGGTGTTCATAGCCATAGCTCCCATCCATATATAGTCTAGTGAGTAGTAACTACATGTTGTGTGTGCCTTACCTTCCACCATGTGGTGTTAATAGCCATAGCTCCCATCGATTGTCTAGTGAGCAGTAACTACATGTACTGTGTGCCTTACCTTCCACCATCTGGTGTTCATAGCCATAGCTCCCATCGATTGTCTAGTGAGTAGTAACTACATGTACTGTGTGCCTTACCTTCCACCATGTGGTGTTCATAGCCATAGCTCCGATCGATTGTCTAGTGAGTAGTAACTACATGTACTGTGTGCCTTACCTTCCACCATCTGGTGTTCATAGCCATAGCTCCCATCCATAGTCTAGTGAGTAGTGACTGGCACGCAGTGTGCGCAATGAAGTCTTGGTCCGTAGCTGACACTGCGAGGTCAAGGCACGTTAACTTGCCGTAGTAGTTCAGCTCTCTCACGAGTAGAGTCTGTGCCAGGGTCTCATTCTGTTCAAAGCATTCATGAAGCACTCCTGTCGCCCGCTGTTCAAATATTCTATCAGTAACCAAAAAATAAAAATAAAATGCAGACTTGACAATTAAAACTTTCCTTCGCTCAGCTTCGCTTTGCTTCCCACGGAGGTTACAATACCAAAAGCGGGTAAGTTTGAGAAAGCTTTTATTGAACTTTTGGATAGAAGGTCAGGAACGAGCTAAAAAACATTTTGAAAAGCCAGTTGTAAGAATTATCAATGATTCATAAATGTGCTAACCAATCCAAACGCAAACGTTCTAGTCACATGGATACCTCTGTAAGATCCCATTCAGCATCCGCTACATAATCTGTATTCGATTTACAGAATATTAACTAAGGTAATTCTGTATCACATACATAATACTAACAGCACCACTAGAGTTAGCATGAGGGAGGTCCCACGACTGATCAAGGTAAACTCCTGTCTTGATGCATACAGACATCTCACCATTATGGGACCTCATTTTTTTGGTTAAAACATTACTAACGTCGTACACATTTCTGACCGATCAAAATGGACGGGAAGATCTTGTTGTGATGTTTGTGACTTGACGTTAAGGACGTGTTGACGTCAAAACGTACCAAAAATGGAAATGTGACTTACAGTGGCCGTCCGTGGGAAGCTCTTACGGTTTATAGTTTTACAAGCGTACTTTGTACCGATTTGTGCTGCCTAGAATACAAAAGGAATATCTAAATTGGAAAACATCTGTGGGACTACTGTAAGGTAATGCCAGAAGCAAAAGATGGACGTCGTTTTAAGACAGATAAAGACTACAGTATCCAGGACTTACTTCGCATGTTCTCTGAGATCAATGCTGATATCAGTGATGGTGTCGTCGCTCTGCGCTTTGTTTGCCATACTCTTTAGAAGTTTGGAGGCCATTAAAGCGGCGGCCACAGGTTCACGGCCTGCTTCCCATAATGCTCTAGACAACTCTCGCCTGTTGCACAACACCGCCCACAAAAACACATCCTGATAGGGGGTGGGTAAGGGGTCGATTAAGTTTATATTTCCAACTAAAAAAACAAGCGAACAAGAGTTTGTTAGCAAGTCACGAAAACGATGTGCTTAGCTTGGGAACTTTCCCAGCATGTATGTATGTTGTCTGTGTGTGTTAACTGTCTGTATATAATTCACGTTTTTACTGTCATAAGTTTTTAATTTCAATTACAGTTTAAAATTAATCCATGATACCATCCTCCATCTGACGCCCATTTGTAATGTTCTATCATGTAAGTGCCACCCAATTAGATTAGCGTTTTAGTTATTTTAGGTGGCCAGTACCTCGTTTCCTGTAAAATTAAGTTTATGTCCATAATTTTGTATTGTATTTGTCAGGTATAAAATAAACTTGTTATTGTTGTATGTCTCTACGAAAACCTAGTTTCCACTAAACTTTGGCTGATTCGACTGGGGTTCCCCATATATGGCTCGAAACCTAACCGAATCAACAATGCCGGAAAGACAGGTAAACAGCTCGTTCTTGCTAGACTTTAGCAAACAATTTGTTCTCTCTGAACTTGGGCTTACACGCACTTAGAGGACTCACTTCCACAGAGAAATGCTGACAGTTGTAAAGAGACGGTGCATTGTTTGGTTCAATGAAGTTAGGACCAAATGACGCACGGAAGACTCGAGAACGAGAAACTACAAAACCAACAATGACTAAAAATATGATCGAACCTTTTACACGAAAAGCGTGCAAAAGTTACGTCTATTTCATATTTCAAGGATACCAAGGGAACACTCGTGTTGATATCCTTTTTTCTCAGACGTTTACTTGCCTATCTGGTCCCCAGACTCCTATTCACTGCCCAGCCTCAAAGGAAAGGAACGCGGGGTCTGGGAACGATAGTACCAGAAGCATGAGCATGCGCAGTACCTTTAAGCTTTTGATTGCTTGTCCTGTTCCTGAGTCCTAAGGCGCCGACCATTTTTATTTCGGTCTCAGTAAAGTAGTGACCATCCGTCAGATAGTAACTACGGTACATGTCACCCATGAGATTCTCGATCACTTCGCCGACTATCTGCATGTCAATGGACTTAATCTGTCGCTTGCTCTGAAATCACCATAACATAACATAAGCGCAACGAACCATAACCTACAACAAAAGGGGGGTTGATAAACCTGAAATGAACACTAAGGGAGCGTTTTTGGGGACTTATGGCTATTCCGAATACCTCGAAATCCAGCAGATATCCGTCTTCTGAAACATAGAAAGTAGTCACTACTTTTAGTGGGTTTAGTGCACGGCACATTGAGCAAGCGGTCGCGATCCTGCCGTGGGCCGGCACATCTGTACCGAATCTTCTTCGGTAATCCGAGTAATCGGAGGCTCTGACGTCGAAGGGGGTAAAGCTAGCCAGCACGTCGGCCTCCTGGGAGAACACTCGGTTAGAGTAAGGGGCTTTGGGAATAATTTGTGTGTTTGCTAATGTCAACAAACTTGCATTTTTTGTATATTACTTTTTCGGAATTCCCGGAATATACTCGGTGAATACTCGAAACAAACTCGATGAATACCCGGAATACTTCCAAAAAACGCGCCCTAAATAGAGCCCATCCATTTCTCAAAGCAATAACTCACCATTTCCTTCTGCAGTAGCGGTTTAATGGTGCTATTACCAGGGACCTTAAACAAGATGAACCAATAAATTAAGTTAAATACAGAATTAAGTTCATATTAAAGTTAAAATGTATTTTTACTCACTCCAGCATAGAGCTGACAGAGTATGTCTGTTGTTAGGAACTCCCTCATGCTCAAGCCATTCTGGAGGAAGAGCTCGGCGAAGTCTGCCTTGTCATCAAGTAACGCAGTCAACATTGGTGAAGAGAGCGCCTCGGTCTGTAGTACAAAATAATGAAAAATGGACATTACTACTTATTCTTACTTCCGAATAAAAATGCTGAGAAACGTTCAAATCAACGCTAGCCAATACGGGGGTCAAATGTTCTGTTTTTCTTATTGTTTTTAGGCTGGATATGGAAGTGGAACGATTAATAAAGGAAGGAAGCTGATGTAATGTTCTCTTCATATTTTCACAATTTGTAAACCCTGATGAATGTTATATGTTGGCCGTGCCAGCCAAAATGGTTAAATATCATTAGTATATACCACACCAGTGAATATCACTTTTCGCGCGCTCTGATTGGCTACTCAAACAGTGAACATGATTTCATATTCACCTCCGAGCGAAGCAGCGATCACCTCGCGCGAGTTTTTGTCCATTTGACAGAAGATAAAATAACTATTTGGTGCTGGTTATTCACCTGTAGTGTGGTGTATACTAAAGCAATTATTTACCTCGGTGTCGGTGAATAATTGTTAATTATTCCCAAACCATACACAGGTTTTCTCTACGGGTTCTCCGGTTTTTCTCCCTCCATAAAAATCACCATGTGAGTTGAGCGTTGAGTGCAGAGAATATATGAATGTAGTAAGGAGTGTGTGTGGAATGAGTCTCGGCACATTAGCATAATTATCTTGCTAGAGGCCTAATCAGCCTCATTCATCCGAGAATAAACAAAAGATTTAATAGTTAATATCCGGTCCTTCTAATTCGTCTGTTGGTCCTTCTAAACATATGTTTTTCTAATTTTGTGCTGACTCTGCCCAACTATAGCAACTGAAACCTTCAGAACCCGTTCAGACGGGACAACAAAGTGGGATTAAACACGGCCGCCGTGTGAATAAGGTTCATGGTTTTGCACTGTTGCAATAGTACTAATTTATCTTTGTTTTTTGTTGTTGTCGTTGCTGATGTCGCTTCGTTTTCAAGAAGGGGAGAGACTTAATCTCAATTTTACTAGTGGACGTCAAACTGAGGTAATATGGTATTTGCGAAGGTCAGGTTTCCAGCGAATCTTCTTACTGTCCACTGTCTGTCTTCAGTAAAGATGTCGCTCTTGGCCAAGTCGATCCTATTCCACGCAAGAGCCAGATTCAACTGCGCCTCGGGACTTGATCGGTTTGCTGTAAGATAATAACAAGAGATTTGCAGCTAATAGAGACCCATTCCCAATATGGCTGCTCTAATTTGCATGAAACCAAAACTTAGCTTACTGGTGAAGTATACCACCATGTTGTAGAACATGCTATAGTTAGTAATATTCAGCAGTTTGTGAATTTGGTCTTTAAAGGGCCTTTTGCAGGATATAATCAAATCTGACTTCACGTATTTAAAGTGCAAGTATCATGCCAAAAATAAAATAAAAAAATTGTACTCTCGTGTTTGTTTCTCACAAAAAGGTATTAATCTTGCAAATTTTGTAACATTTCTGGCATTTAATCCCTAATTTTGGTTACTTTTCATGGATCCTGTGACGTCATAAGATGAATCAACTTCCTCCCTAGACTATAATAAAATCCCGTAGGTTTTCATTGTGACATCACAAGATGAATCAATCCCGCAATTCGGGTAGCGTTTATTCTAGTTTAATTTCTGCTCCTGCCTCTCAAAGAAAACTAAGTTAGACAACGCAAGTACATCAGAAATATAATTTGGTGCAAAAATAGTTCATGTTGTTTTATGGCGCTACTTGCACTTTAAACGCACTTGTACGAGATCGGTAGTATTATCAGCAAAACCTGTTTGTAAATACTCCAATCGATTGGCAATCTTTCTAAAACAGCGCGTTTTTGAAAATTGTTTGCGATCCATAAAGCCTTTCCCATGGGATCACGAGCGCGTTATTGATGTGATATATCAGCACGTGACTGTTTCCTGCAAAAGGCCGATTCCGATAATCACGAAAACGAGGCTAGTTAGGCATAACTGCTGCACTCGATATCAACTTCTGTAAATTCTGATGTTACTAATGTACACAGTACCATTCTATGCTCAGCTAGCAAAATCAAACTACACAGACCACAGTATTAACTTAACGTGGTACTATTCAACTGCCTTTTATACTCTGTCATCGACATAACATTCGCTGCTGTGGAATAAGTTCTACCAAGAGAGCATAAGTATTAAAGAGAGGGAATCAGTGTGTGGCGTGCGATGATAATGTTGAATAAAATCTACTTTCAATAACCGGAAGCCGTTGAAGCAAATTGGGGCCATGTTTTAGTTGTCGCGCGCGCGCCCACTTTGCTTCGACGGCTTCCTGTCTTCTTCTTCCAGTTTGACTCACCTCCTTCACTAATGAAGATTATTGTGAGCGTTAATAGTCTAAATAATAATTAATAATAAAAACGAATAATAGGTTGTTAATAACAATGGTCAGGGGCAGCCAATTGCAGCAAGTTACTAAAAATAGATTTTATTAGATTTTATCATCGCACAAGCGCGTGTATTTGTAGAGCTCTTATTTATGCTCTCTCTATGCTCTCTCTATATGCACTGACTATAGTACCAGAGAGCTTCATCCAGTCTTCGTTGTATCAATACCACTCCGAGAAGGTACCTGCTTTCAGATTGACTCCATCGTTGTTTCTCGACTTTCTACTTTCTGTCTACTATCACTGCCTTTCACTATCCAACGATCTGATCTGTCTAAAGGACACAAATAGTTATCTATTTTTCTTACAACAGATGAAAACACGACGTGTTATAATTTGAGGGGAGCTAGCACGAAATTACATATCCCTCGCCCCAATACAGAATTCATAAAAAAAGCTTCGGCTATGATGGGGCAAAATTATGGAACAAGCTTCCCACAAAACTGCATCAGACAGAAAATCTTGTTTCTTTTAAGAAACAAATCGGAACGGTCACTCTCCTTAATGTTTAATAGTAAATAAGTAATTTTACTATATATTAGATAATTAATTATCATTAGATCTTTCAATATCTTCATGTTTTTAAATAGTTACTTAGAATTAGTATATCTCTTCTATTTATAATATTGTATTCTAACACGGCCTGTATGGATATCAGTGCTATGCTGTTACAGACTCCGTGTATAAACAACAATAAAGTGTATGAAAGTGTATTCTCGTTTTCTGATTGGATTGTTACCATCGGAAATAAGGACAAATCGATTGCGCGATAGCGTGCGCTAGAATCACTTTTCCCCAGCAATTTCCCTCGTCTCACTGGAAAACCATGGGAGAAACACGGAAATTCGGATTTCCACATATTTCCATACTATAGAAATATAAAATAATCTTGGAAATGCCAGTTACAGCATTGTCCCATGGGTTTGGCATTATTTGTTCATGATTTTTCCATTCTTTTGGAAGTATGGAAATACCATGGAAAATTTATGGCAAACCCATGGGAAATCGGCTGTAAATTGGAATGTCCAATATTATTATATATTTCTATAGTATGCGGGAAATCCGATTCATGTGTCTTCCGTGATTTTTCTGATACTATATACCGCTTAACTTCGATACCTAAAATGAGTTTCAGTTACAGTGGTGCTCTACTGTGGAACCAATTTCTTAAGGCCCTTAAGGGGGGATTACAGTTGAATGCGCTTTTTTGCCACATTTTTTGTAGTTTTTACGCTATTTCTTATTGGGATTGTATGTTATTTTAAATTCGCTTCAATTAAGCTGCAGTTGAAGGATCGCTTAGTTTATTATAATTTTCCTGGATTTTTTCATGGCTTTCATAAGGAAACATTGGGGTTGGGGATTTGATTTGTTTTGAGTAAATAGGAAAAAAAGAAGGTTTTATAAAGAATTAAAATTGAGGGTTTTGGTAAATAATTAATAGATGAGCACCAAATTTGTCTGCTATCAACCCGATGTGCTCTCGAGTGGATAGTCAAGTAATTAGGTATGTACTAATTTCTTTTTTCCTCTTTTTATTTCATCCTCCATTCTCAACCCTTTTTCTACAAATTCAACTGTAAACTCTGTCTTCTTAGACGCTTTTAAAGCCTCTCTTAGTAATTGACTTTTATCCCTCAATTTTATTATTAATACTTAAGGTAATTTATACAGATATTTGACTATGATTATTAGCATGCATTAGCACTTATTGTAAAATAATTATCCTAGTATTACTTAGTCGTGACTTATTTTTCTTCTCTTTTTAAATTTTTATATTTATATTTACTTAGTTATATAATTAGTGATATTAGTTTAGTGTATTTCTCACGGCTATCTGAAAAGCAGCTACGCTGATGTATACTACCGTGATTAAATAAAGATTTAAGGTACAGACACTGCAACATTGCGCGCAATATCGCCAGCAATTGTTACTCACACGGTGCAATTTGTTGCGCGCAATATTGCCGAAGTAGAACTCGATCCTACTTCTGCAATATTGCAGCATGTGTCCGTACCTTTATCACTATCACTATCATTATTATTAACTATTTTTAAGTTTGTTGTTGTAAAAACAAATATGTTAAATTCAAGTTTAGACTTACCTTTGAGTAAGGCCTTCAGAATTGCCAGGTCAATATCTTGTGTTGTCCCACCGTCTAAGCTGTATATGGATACCTAGTGAAGTAAATGATACGGTTCTGCTAGTTGAAGATTTGTTGAGTGTGGATGCATTCTTTTGGGTCTATTCTGACTACAAGTGTCAAGGGACCGGAAAATACGTTCGTTATATCGCCAGGATTCGTTATAAACGACTCCCGGATATACCGCTTTTCCAGCAAAAGATTTTGCCGGGCTGAAAAAAACATATTCTATCGCGACTTCGTTGTAACCGGGATCGTTATAACGGGGTTCCACTATACACGGAATACTAAACATTCGTAAAAGAACATGCCAAAGGTTCGAGGAAATTGAAGGCGAAGAGGCGAGAGAGAGAGAGAGAAGAGGCGAGAGAAGAACAAGAAGAGCCTCTGGTGTCATCCGTTGAGAATCTCACTTCCATGCGAACGTCAGGTTCATAATTTGAACCTCGTCCCTGATTGGATAATCTACTCATTACCAGGCGCAACCAGGCTGGATGTAACGGTAATTTGCATTGGCTTATCAATGGCCCAGCAAAACCGGTTTGACGTGTTTTCTTGATTTGAAACTCGCGCATGGAAGTGAGATTGTCAACGGATAACACTAAAGAGACTCTTCTTGTTCTTCTCTCGCATATTTTCTCTCTCTCGTCTCTTCGCCTTTTATTTTTTCGAGCCTCTGGCAGGACCCGGTTGTTCGAAGCAAGGGTAAGCGCTACCCCGGGGTTAAATCACTAACCCGAGGGTAAACTGTACAGATAACAATTACAGATTTAGCGCTATCCCCGGGGTTAAATCACTAACCCGAGGGTAAACTGTACAGATAACAATTACAGATTTAGCGCTATCCCCGGGGTTAAATCACTAACCCGAGGGTAAACTGTAATGATCTTGACGGAGGTAACCTGGGAACTAATAACTCCACCACGCCGGACACGCGCACGCTACAGGTATCCCGCCAAACATTCCCAAAAGAACGCAATCTTGCCTCTTCCGAGTAAACCGTATTCTGTTCATTCTGTTTATTCTGCTATCGAGAGCGGAATGAAAAGAATGCTATTATGTTCGTTCGGAAAACGGAATAGGTCCCAATAGAACACGATTACCGTCTATTCCACCTATTCTTATTCCGGAACAGTGGCAAAAGACCGCGCCCTATGTTTTCACGATCCTATTTTATTAAGTCTTGTTTTCCTGACAGCATTTCAAGCTTGGAAGATATGTACGATTAAAACAAAGTTTAGTTCTTAAAGTGCCTATGGAGTGAAAATATCGACCCCATTTGTATTGTGACGCCATTTGTATTGTGACGCCATTTGTATTGTGACGCCATTTGTATTGTGACGCCATTTGTATTGTGACGCCATTTGTATTGTGACGCCATTTGTATTGTGACGCCATTTGTATTGTGACGCCATTTGTATTGTGACGCCATTTGTATTGTGACGCCATTTGTATTGTGACGCCATTTGTATTGTGACGCCATTTGTATTGTGACGCCATTTGTATTGTGACGCCATTTGTATTGTGACGCCATTTGTATTGTGACGCCATTTGTATTGTGACGCCATTTGTATTGTGACGCCATTTGTATTGTGACGCCATTTGTATTGTGACGCCATTTGTATTGTGACGCCATTTGTATTGTGACGCCATTTGTATTGTGACGCCATTTGTATTGTGACGCCATTTGTATTGTGACGCCATTTGTATTGTGACGCCATTTGTATTGTGACGCCATTTGTATTGTGACGCCATTTGTATTGTGACCCCATTTGTATTGTGACGCCATCATGCAAACGTCCTATTATGCCTGACTTCGACACGAAAAAAATAATGTTTGCGCTCACCAAATATATTTTTAATTGCACAAAATGGGCAATGGAAGACTAAAATTTAATATCATAAAATAAAAACGGTGTCGAATTTTTCACTTCATAGGCACTTAAAATTTCTAAACTCTCTCATGTCATTCGTTTTTCTCTCTGGTATTTAATGGGTAATTTCCCTTCCCAATGCTTTCTAGTACCTATGCATAAACAAACGTTAAATACTCCCAAATTATATAGACTGCTAGCCGTCCACACTATTTCCGCTAATCGCTATTGCTGGGTTGCATGTGACCTCATGGCCGCCATGTTGGATGACAATAACAAAAGATTCCTCGTTAGCTTCTCTTGTTAGTTCATCCAACATGGCGGCCACGTCTTTGTTATTTGAATCTCTGGGGATTGGGTTGCAACCCAAGAATATGAACGCGAAGCCCGTAACAAATGTTACTACCCGAAGAACGTCACGCTTAGACGAAGCACGTCACGCTTATACTGCTAGCCGTCGCGTCCCTACTATTTCCGCTAATCGCTAAATGAGTGCGAAGCCCCTAACAAATATTATCAGTTGCTACCCAAACGATGTCATATGATGTGGGCTTTTAAGAGTTCAAAACCAAGCAAATGACATCAGTGATAATGCGTTTCGGGAAGTAATATTTTGACAGGCTTCGCGGAAATAGTATACATTCGAAGAAAGGATGATCAATAAATCGCTTCACACGATACTGATCGATTGCTTTTCCTATCTAAATAACATGAGAATAATAAACTAATTATAAATTGATTATAACACGGAAAATTGTGCAATATGTTGAGCCTCAAAGGCGCGTGAAAAAATGACGAATAAAAATTCCAAGTCTTTTATGTAAATCTTCCGTGTAATAAATTGTTTATTATACGAATGAATAGCTCGTGATCCCATGGGAAACGTTTTTCTGGAGGGCAAACAACTTCAAAAACGCAGTTTTAGAAAGATCGACAATCGATTAGAGGTTGAAAATAGCATTTACAAACAGGTTTTGCTTTTAACAACACCGATCTCGTACAAGTGCCTTTAGATAAATGAAGTTAGATTGAATTGCCATCCAGTACAACCACGTGACTGTATCCTGTACAAGGCCCACCGCAATGGTCAATATGTTAAATTTAATGTTCTTCCAACCTACCATCTTCTCGTCCTCAAGCACGGCTTTGATCATGTCGTACGTTTGTTCCACCGCCGGAGCACCAAACACCTCGGCCACTTTAGCCTTCACCTCGTCCTCGTATGCTGGATCAACTACGCAGATGGTCTGACCATCAGTCCTGACAAAAAAAAAACATCAACGAGAATGTTATAAGCTTCACAGCACACCTCGGCAAAACGTTATGCTCCGCTGGCTGTAAGGCCCTTCACCTTTGGGATTCAAAATTTGAATTTCAAATTCATAACAGTGAAACAACCTCTCCTGTTAAAATACTAAATTGCTGTACCTAAAATAAAAATAATCCAAAACAAAGTAAATAGAAAGAATATACTTGGTTGCCAATGTCTGTCAATAGCGTTTTAGAACCGTTTACAAACACATTAGTTCATTCAGTTCAGTTCGAGTGCTCGTTTTGAATTTCGTGCGATAACAAATATCAGGGATCACTCAAGCGGACCATCACATGTTGGAGCTTAAACTTTTAAAGTAAATAATTTGTAACTTAGAAAACTCACAGTGAATTACAAATTAAGAAAGTTAAAGTCTAAGGCTTTGCTTTAAAGTAGTTTTGTCGTTTTCTTTGCGAAAGAGTGTACGTACGTACCTAAAATTAGAAACGTGAGTGATTGCCTTTGTTTTCTTTCAGTTTCGCGGGGAAACTGGCGGGCCATGCGCGTGATATTTTGTTGCAAAGGGCATTTTGGAGTTTGGGTTACCTGTGGTAGGCCTGTGTTTCGCGCGGTTCGTGCTCACTCGATTGAAAATTGAGCAAAATAGCGGACTACACTGGAATGTTGGAAGATATTTCTAAAGAGTGGGCTCGTATGCGAGGAGGGGGTAAGTGGGGGACTTAGAGGGGAGGGGCCGTATACGAGATTTTCTTTACGAGATGATAAGCAGTTCAAATGTCATCAACACGTTTGTAGTTTTGCACTCACGATTTCTTTATTGTATGTTGGTGAGCAAAGGCCACCACGTTGGCTGCTCGTCCACTGCCATCTATTACGACGGCCGGTACCTTCTTCTTGATGAGCTCGTACATAGTGGCGACTGTGTTGGGTCCGCCCTCGAGAACCAGTAGGACTATTGGCACACCGATGGACCCTGTGACGATACAACAATTATAGTGGTTTGCCAGTTAGAGCGGAATAGTAATTAGATGATTTCTTTCTTGTTTGATTGCTTACTTGTGCATGATTGCGTTTACTTTTCCTCGTAATCGGTTCAAGTAAAACCAAGAGACCATCACCTTAGATAACTTATCTCCGACCCAATGATAGTCTGCGCCAATCTATTTGTTTTTTTTGACTCAGTGGACGTCACGATTCTATTCAGTTCCAGCTCCTCGCGCATTTTACTTGCTCATCTCCTTTGTTGAATTCAAGGTTGAGCTCGACAGGTCTGCAAAATGTGCCCATGTGTAATCAGCGGTAGAAATCGCAGAAGCAGTTCTAAATGGTTTCTGTTCAGAAAATTTTCAGAAACTCGACACATCGCAAGAAAGACCGGGGTTAAGGAGAAATCGCAAGAGTTAAGAGTTTTATTAGTTTAGTCATCAAGCTAATTAAATTTGGGACTGGTCCATGAAAGGACTTAAAAATCGAAGATTGTGCTTTTCTGTAACAATGCTTTGAAGTCAAAATTTCGAGTGGAAATTCAACTAAAATGCGTGATTTCCGGCAATAAATTGACGCATGCGCAAGCCGCATTTTGCAGACCTGTTTCCGGTTGAGCTCGTGAAGACGAGCGATGCATATGGAACTTCAAAACCGACTCTGAATTCTGTGTTGCTCTATAAACTGGTAGAACTTCGGATGTGACCTGGAAGCCGTGAAAAGAATCTGGAAGTGACCTGAACTTCGTGAAACTATCAAAGGAAATGAAGCCATATTCCGTTCAGTTTGTAGCGAGCGAGCAAATCTCCCAAACATTAGAATAAATTACCAATCCTCATCGCCCGATAAAACACTGCTGCTCGTTTATTAAGCAGTACATAACATACCTAGGGAACTGACCGGATTATTTGCTCTATTTCATGCTAATAATTTTAAAAACGTTCAGTTTATAACAAGCACGCATCGACTTTTGACCACAACTTCGCGAAATTAAAAATCAAGTTACTTTGCTCGCTTGCGCCGTCCAAATATACGCAAGTTTTTAATACATATTTCCTGTCGTTTGTGTTCACGTATATTATAGCTAGATATTATAGTTTCAGTGAACTAGCCGGACAATTTGCTCTTTTTGATGCTTGTTTCTTTAAACGTTCAGTTTGTAGAGAGGGAATATAAAATTCTCTCAAAAATGAAAATAAATTATTGATCAATGCCACTCGTAATCTGAAACACACTGACTGAGTTTGAAATTATCGCAAACAGACGCTTACAAGTCTCTAAAGAAATTAGAAATAGAACCTATAATATCGTAAATAATCGGACATGCTTTTGCAACACCGAAATCAATATGAATCTGTAGGAGTAGAAACTTGTGAATGCTTTGGTTACAGTAAAACACTGAATACATTCTTCTGCTCACGCCGCACACCAGCCCAGATAGAGTGGTAAAAATAGTCTAACTAATTTATGCAGGCTAAAAATAAATCGGCGCAGACTATCATGGGGAGAGGGATCGGTTCTCTTAGGTAAAACCAATCCCGAATTACGTCAGTTCGTGATTGGCTCGACAACAAGGATCTGAAGATACGCCGACAGTTGTGACTGGCATTTAATTCTTAAAAAATTAAACCTTATGAATTATAAGTTGAGCGTGACCAACCTGCTTTGGATCGCGAGTCAGTTTTGACTTTCATGATAGCTTCCTCTATCCGTGACCGCAGGCCGATCTCCACGCCGTATTGACCCTGGGTTCCGTTATCGACGAGTATGAAGTGTGAGTGGTTGGGGTCCAACAGGGCGCCATTAAACCCAGGTGTTGGGTCCATGTTATACGCAGCTGGGTAACTACCATTCTTACCCTGGAGTTGAAAAACAAAGGGTTGGGGTTACGGTAGCGTAGAGTTATGACTTATGGTCTCGTCGTGTAATGTTGTTAGTTGTTATGTTACTTCACAATCATCCGCCCATATTCTCCCCGTATAAATGTCAGCGCAGTATTTACCTTTTTAGAAATGAGTTCCTTCTGTTTGTCCACGATTCCCCACGTGGCAATGCCGATAACGTTTACTTGCGACTCGCTGCCAAAGGTCAACTGCTGCTCCTTGATGGCCTCACCAACGTGCTTCATAACACCAGTATTAGTACCACCTGAACAAGTAACACATGTGGGACGAACTTAATAGATACATTAAGTACGACAGAAGAAGCGACTGGATCAACTGGTTCGACAAATTTGAATTATGTTCGGCGGATACTGTCGCATTGTACGACACTGGAGCGGTGTTGATTCAAACGCCGCTCTCCTTATGTCAATCAATCAATCAATCAGTCAATCAATCAATCAATCAATCAATCAATCAATCAATCAATCAATCAATCAATTCAATCAATCAATCAATCAATCAACCAACAACCTAAGCACTAAAAGCTAATTTCCACGAGAGGCGTGTTGAAACAATACAGTAAAATTGAGTAAAACTAGAATACAAAGTACCGGACTACTTACAATGTGGTAAAAACAATAATATACACGCTGATTCAATAGAGTGATTTTAATTAACCCGTGAAATAGATATTAGACTAATAGGCACAATTAGACACTAATTCCATTGTTTTCTTTGGTTTCTACTTGACAATTAGACACTGACTATAATTTTGTTGTTTCACGGGTTAAGTAAAACCACTCTGATATGGAACTACTAACTATTATTTACTGTTTAACTATTGATTTATTATAAATCTATTAAACTTGAGATTATGCTAGCTTTGTAGGCTAACGGCTAATGGGGGAGGATATATGATTGCAAAAGGTATGCCGAACTAAATGCATGAATCCTGCTATCTTGGAATTTAATTTTCGCGCTAAAGTTCAAATCTACACCCAGATTCCTTGTTCTCTACAACCGCGTAATCGGTTGAACGAATTAAGTCGCCATCTGAATCAACTAGTCGCTCAAATGTCGAACCTGAGAACTTCACCGCCTGAAATGTAACGGGCATGAACAGTTTATGAGGCGAGATTCACTAAAAACGCGCTAGTTATGGTAGTTTATATATTATACTCTCTGTTTTGGTTGTAACCAAACTGGCTGAGAAAACAGTTAAAGGAGAAAACAATCTTTCGTATGTTCAAGCAGCACACAGATTCGGCGGATTTTTGTATATACATGCAACGTAAAACCAAAAAACAAAAGTAATTACTAAACCAATCACGGAAGCATGTAAAACGCAATGAAGCCCGTATCAGAAGGCAAACTTTTCATGCGCTGAATTCAGTGTGAATGAACCATAATATATTTAGCTAATGAGCCATAACAGTAGATTTAGCTCATTAGCCATAACAATAGATTTAGCTAATGAACCATAATAGATTTAGCTCATTAGCCATAACAATATATTTAGCTCATTAGACATAACAGATTTAGCTAATGAACCATAACAATAGATTTAGCTAATGAACCATAACAATATATTTAGCTCATTAGCCATAACAGATTTAGCTAATGAACCATAACAATAGATTTAGCTAATGAGCCATAACAATAGCTTTATCTCATTAGCCATAACAACAGATTTAGGTCATTAGCATTGGATTCGGTGCATGATAAAGTTTGTCATCTGAAATGGACCTGAGCCAACCACGAACTGAAGTAAATCGTGATTGATTTTACTTGAATCAACGAGGAAAAGTAAAGCAACCATGGATAACTCTCGGAGAACATCGACGATCTCAGGGAAACAAAACCCACTGTTTCCTTCGTAGTCTCCCTCGCAGCCGTTGGAGGGAGACTATTTCCTTCGGGGCCAGTCATTAAATAAAAAAAGATCAGATCACATGCCGTGCGTATTTCACTCTACTGCTCACCAGTAATAATCCACGCGCCAGTAGTCTTAGCGGCTTTCACGAGACCTCTCCTGAATACCTCCTTAAGTCGAGGCTTGAGCACGAAACTCTTGGCGCCACCCGTGACCGAGATAACCAAGTTCGGGATTTCTAATTTCCATCTGTCAAGCATCAGGTTTAAGACTAGATTTGCATCTGTATCGTGGGACATGCGCACAAACTGTGGGAAAATTAGAAGAACTGTTACGCCACGTGTCTGGCTAGTTTTTCTTGCGTCCAAGTAAGTGGGTTAAAGGGGCTGTTTCACGGTGAGAGGCCATTTCTTCAAATCACGAGGAGCTCGAGTTATAAGTATAAAACGAAATTTTGGCTTGGTGGCCATTTTCTAGGGCATCAAAACTGGAGGCTGAGAGAGCCCCTTTAATATAATGTACTAACCGCCGCCCTCTTCTGGCTGCCAGTGCCCTGGAAGTCAATCTCTCCATAAGCGTTAGTAGGTAATTGTTTGGTACAGCGATCTGGGGTCCAGCCTTCGTTCGACTCATCTCCGTCCACCACCTGTTGACTGTGCTTGGATCTGGTACGTCCACATTTACAAACCTCTTCACTGGGAATTAATTGGAGAGTGTCAGATTTTATTGGGGAGCATAATTATGGGGTTCGAGCGTGCATTTATAGAAAACTTTAAAATATTTCAACTTCGCGCATGGAGCAACATCTAAGCAGGTGATTGGCTAACGACAGTGGATGAGGAAGTTTACATACCGCGGGATACGAAATAGTTAGGAAAGATCGGCACGTTAATGGCCGGAATGGTGGCGGTGTTTGTATTTATCTACGAAGTAATATAAATTTCCAAACTCGCGAAATCACACAATTATATAAAGTATTTTTAACAACTGCCCTGCTAGTCTGTTGTTTTAGAGAGGGAATCCAATACGCATGTTTGTGCGATGATAATGTTTAATAAAATCTATGTCACTATTTTAGTAACCGGAATCCGCTGAAGCAAGTGCGCGCGCGACTATAATATTATGGCGCGAAAATATTTTGGGAACGCCAAAGTCTTTTCATCTGAAGAAGATAAGAAGACGATGACATTCTGAGTGATGAATAATATACTGCTCAGAGAGCTTCTCGATAAGAAGACGATGACATTCTGAGTGCTGTATAATATACTGCTCAGAGAGCTTCTCGATAAGAAGACGATGACATTCTGAGTGCTGTATAATATACTGCTCAGAGAGCTTCTCGGCAGAACGGACGATTTGACTCGATATTGTTTTACAGAAATGTTCAATTTCTTTGTGAGACTTCATGTTCCTCTTCTTGTCGGACCGTTGCGATCGCTTTGTTGTACTTACGTTTTCATCGCGATCGTCGCTTCCTGTTAGTTGTAGACTTCTCGGCTGTAGATCTCCTTGACGTTTTGCTCGCGGTTGAGGGAACCTGTCTTTTTTCGACGTTTAGTACTGGTTTTTTTTAATCCATCTCGATCTCGTAGTCCAGCCCTTCACGATTAATCACGAACACTGGACGATACTTCAGACAAATTATAGCCTTCAGAATAGTCTTCTTCACTGTAAACTAAATTCATTGTCTAAAGAAAGCCACTTCCTTACAAACAAACTCGCTATCATCAGTAGACGCCACTTGTTTACAGTTTATCACGTACTTGTATCCAGTCGCCAGCAAAATATTTTCGCGCCAAGGTTGTCGCTCGCGCGTACTTGCTCAGTTCAGCTTCAGATCTATTAGACACTTACCGTAAAGATTCGATTAAGCGCCCGGGACGCTTATTTCATTTTTGAAAGATTTGAAAGAGAGATCCACCGATTGAAAGAACTTTGCGCACACATGGAAACCAAAGTAGAAACACTAAGAAAAACGACCAGCTTGTAATGTACCCGAATGTGATAAATAAAATGTCGAAGTTGACTTTGTACCGATAACACGTGTTTCTTATTATCGAGAGAGGGGGGCGCTTATTTGGGAGGGGGCGCTTATTTCAGAAAACGCAGTGGAAAGAGGGCGCTTATTCGAGAGGGGGCGCTTATTTGAAGGAGGGCGCTTAATCGAATCTTTACGGTACATTGGTCTCTTGGTTTTAGAAGTAAAGGGTCTTCAATATAACTTCCAGAGAGGCAAACAAATCCTATCAAATATTGAACAATTCCTTCCTAAAATGCTTCAGTTCCTCCCTGCTCACCTCCTATCATTAGGATTCTTTTTGGGTTGCTCTATAAAGCGAATACATTCTCTCCTTGTGAAATTCCGAGCTATCCATGACTTCTTACTTTGCTGCAATAAAATAAAAAGAGTATGTTATAACGAGAGAAAAACCACTAAAACTGATGACCTACACACTAATCGTACATTTTAAGAAGTGAACGAGTCTTTAGGCTTAACACTTCTCCTGGGTTCACTTTCAAACGTGTACATGTGGAGTAGTGTTTCAGCTTTAAAAAAGCATTTTGTTGAGTAAAGCCCCGGTCAAGCGCCGGTTTCAACATCGGTACAACATTTATTGACTTTAGTTTTGAAACCGTTTGAAATGCCTTTTAAACGAAGTCGAACTCTCTTCAGCATGCTTTCAATATTTTTCAACACATTTCAACAAAGTTTTCAGGCCATTTCAAACGGTTTCATGATGATGAACTTCAATAAATGTTGTACCGATGTTGAAACCGTTTGACTGGGGATTTGTAGCAAGAAGGCGGCACGTGGGGAATTCAAATGACTGACTACTAGTGCACAATTAGCAGGAGACAAACACAGCAACAAATTTACGTATCCATAACAATCATTAAAAGAAAAACTTTGTTTTACAGCCGAGGTTAACTTTAAAGCAGCTGTTATTTATAAATTTGGCAAACTATTCGTTTGGTAAACGGCTGCGCCGGCGATATCACTTCCAGTCAGTAAACAGACTGACTGAGATAAACCTGCATCCCGTTTCGAAGCCGAACACTTCGCATTTTTCTTTTGTTCAGTGCATGGTCCTAGGTCAAATCTAGTCCATGAAATTCGCGACCTTCAATTTTTTTTCATCAGACGTTTCTCGAAGGCTGTTTAACGGTTGAACACACATCATTCAGGCTCGAGTTTGTGACGTGCGTGAGTAAACATCTAAAATAGTTGAAATAATTGCATAAGTTCTACGTCTCTCAGCATCAAGTACCCCGGCACAACATTATATTGAGCGAATATTTGTGTTATATACAACGTGAAATATGTTCGTATTACTCAGTTATCCTCTCGTAGCTACCGAAATCTATTCCATCCTTATTCTAATTCTTAATCTAATTCTTATTCTAATTCTTATTCTTATTCTTATTGTAAACTCTATTTTACCAACTCAACTCTGGCTAAAATAAAAATAGGTTTCAAGCCTCACTGGTTAACTCAGTTGGTAGAGCACGGTCTAGAGTGCGGGAGGTCGGGGGTTGGAACCCGGCCGCGTCCTTGGGCAGGGACATTTATAAGCCGTTGGCCTTGTCTCCTTCTAGCTACTTCAGTGTAATCACTATTTGAAGGGGACGTGAAAGAACCTGTTGGACTACTCGAAAAAGAGAAGGGGATTGTCACCGTCCGGTACAGCAGCCTGGCCATTGCACTAACCACACACTCAACATTGTAAACTGCGTGGCAGCCATTGGCGCCGTAATAGCAGTCCGAAAAATTCACTGACGGGTTATGTCAGTAAAATGTAAAGCGCCATGAGACTGTCAGTGGTGATATGGCGCTATATAAATATTGCCTATTATTATTATCATTATCATTATCATTATCATTATCATTATTATTATTAAGAGAGGATCCATGTGAAAACCATGCAGACGAGTCTACAGTGCACCTCTCCGATTTCCTTTAAACTTGGCACACATTTATATCTTAACTAGCTAATGTCCCATGTGAAATAGTTTGGCTGAAATGTAAAAGGCCTTTGAGATATGACAATCACACTGTTTGACCCCCTGAAATGCTCAAAATCAGAGCAAAATATTTTTACCTGCTTTAGTGCTAAGTCCCGTCAGCATATTAAAACCAAAATCAACTAATTTTATTTATATTTTGTCGCTTCTGTCGAATTTTTATTTAACGCTACTTTAATAGGTCTTTTTAAAACCCGATAAATGCTGTCTGGCAATGGCCGTTTGCAGAGTTGCGGCCTTCTTTTCTTTGAATTTAGAAATATTTCTAGATTGACTTACAATAGATCTTTGCATCTGGTAAAAAAAAAATCTGTAAAGTTAATGCTGGGTTAGAGAGTACGCACTCTCAAAATCTGCAATGTTCAGTTATTAAACAAACGACGATATGGTGACACGGCAATTTTTTCCCGATTAAAATCGAAAATACGGTGAACTTCACAGATTTTCTGACAATAATTGCTTTAAGAATTCGAATGCACATTCATTTTCAATATTATTTTAGTTTTGAAGGGTGACCAAGTCCATCACCCGATATGCAGATGTCTAAAGTGACTGAATTATTGTCGAGTTTGACGGAGTCAAAGCTGAAAAATAGGTACTCATAGTTTATGGCAGTATCTTCGTTTAAAATTGTTTGATTGGATCAAAGACAATGAATTTTCTTTGAATATGATATATAGAGGTTTCAAACTACGCTACGCTTTGAATACAGCTTCTAATCCGGCGAGTCACTCTGAATTTTGCGAGCCTCTGTAGCGGGGTGAATGAGTGACAAGTAGAAATGCACGTACATGCAGTCGTATTTAGGTTCTTCAGCCGATTCTCTATTCAAGTTTTTAGTTTTTATTCTGTAAAGAAACGATGTTTTCTTTTCATAATAAAAAAAACCTAATGGTTTCGTTTTCTTGGAAGCCCTTTATTATATGCTCATCGAATAGTTGGCCAAGTTAGAACCGTTTAGATTCAGCAACGGGAAGCCATTCTGATGTCGTTACTACCTTGTTACGGACTCAATTTGTTTCAATCTTGTGCATAATATTCTGTTCGTTCCGTTGAAATACCAAAATGTGTGTATAATCCATGAAATCAAATGTGGTATCACCGAAATAGATGAAATCCCTTCAGTGATATAATGATATCTTAAGAATTGCGTGAGAGGAACTGCGTGTAACGTCTGCACGTGTATTTCCCGCCCTATCCACGAGATGGATTTGGACTTGATCAAGTACTCATTTTGTGTATATTCAACGAGGGAATGTGGCATATCTTCTCGGCGTTACCAGGGAAAAACAACTATATTACCGTTGAAGGCATGTCCCGGCCCCCTTACTAAGAATTGTATGAAATGCCTTGGCACTTGGCGCGGATGTTGTTGATGGCGCGTGTCAAGTAAAATTATCATAAAATCTATAAATATTTTCACCTGTACTGTACTGTCTAGACAGGGTATTTTATTCATTTTTGATTTTAGGGCGGGGTGGTAATGCACTAGTCAAAGTAACCCCCCCCCCCCCCCTCCTCCTCCTCCAACCCGGGACAGGGTGGGAGGGGGAGGGGGGGGGGGGGGGGTGGGGGTTTATTTAGACTAGTGCATAATGGCTCACTCTCTGCTTAAAGCTGCCTGTGATACACTTGTATGCGATTTGTTACTGTCGTCCTCGTATCTCTTTATAGCGGAGCTCGTTGCATAAAAAAACAAAGAAAATCAATATGGAAAACAAAAGATAAAAGAACAACCCACACAAGTGAAAAAAAAATCACGCCGCGCGCCTCGCCCGCTCGCAGACGTAAAGGTCGGTACACACGAAGGGACAAGTCACGTGTCCTGATATCCTGTTCCCCGCGGACACCGGACATCCTACAGCTGAGAAACTACAAACCTCGTACACAAAGAATAACGTATTTCTTTACAGTGTTAAGGTAATAGACCAGTTCGCGGTTTATTATAATTCCGACATTTTGAAAGGGGTGTAAACATGGCGCGAAATACAGTGTTTGTATGGGAATCCGATGACAAATAAAATCCGTAAAATCGAATTTCTGAAATATTCTTTTGATACAAACTTAAGATACCAGGTAAAAGATTAATTGATCGAAATTTGAGGGATGTAGCTGTGCTGGGAAGCATGCAATCGTGGATTTAGTTTTCCATACATTTGTCTCTAAAAACGAGTCAAAGTCCGCGGGAAAATTTGCGCAAAAAAAATCAATTTTCCAGGAAGGAAAATATTTCTCTGAAGCATTTCAAAGACATTTTTTTGTTTCGATGTTGCAATAGCAACATACGTCAGACATTTCTGAACTTCGCTTTCCAGGATGGCACTGCGCTCCAGTTCGGCACCGACACAGTTGATTAGGCCATCCCAATAAAATGCAAATACGTAGAGAGTTGGAAAAGAGGTGTAGTTGAAAGAATGTTCTTCCTTTTTTTTTTTAACTTTTCCCAAAAATTGGGTCAATGTCAAGCTTTGTATTTTTGTTAACTTTTCCAAAAAAAATTGGGTCAGTCTGGCGATTGGAAACGGAACATTTTATTGGGATGGTCGTGTGAATATACAGGATATATGCACGGGATGTTAGAAATAATTTATAATTCATTGTTGTGACCTTGTGTATGAATGTATGCAAACATTTGACCCCATAACAGTTACATATATCAGGTGCATCATGGGTAATTTTAACCTATAATCAGCTTGAAAAAAAATAAAGTTTTGCAAACAAAATTATGTAGATGTATTAAGTAGTGCATTATGATTATTTTCAGTTCTGTTTCATGAGATTCATAAATATTTCAATATAAATTACCCACTCTGGTATATATGTTGGGCACCATAGACGAAATGATAAAACACCGGATCTCCTAGCGTGTAGGGATCTGATCAGCAATATATATATATATAAATAGACAAGAAAGGAAAGGCTGATTCAACGGTAGAGATTTTTTTCTTCCAATATTCCACATGGAATGTACACATCTGTGTTCGGGCTACCTGTGGTGCACAACAGCAGACTGGGTTCTAGTCCTAAATAAAATGGCGGATGCTACAAAGCCATCTGTATAAACTATAATGGGTAAATGTTCTTTCGGTGTAAAATCGACAAGAAGATAATTATCGTAAGTTGTGGCTTCGAGACCATGACAGAGCTGGGGAGGAGAGCACAAATAAGGCTAGAATCAGGTATGCATTTATCGCTGATTCATCCTTCGTATTACTAATTTCTCTTATTTTGAAGTTGATTGTTAATTAGTTGTTGTTTATTGCAAAACCATAGGCATAAGTGACAAATAAATTTATCACCCAGTTATTTTAGGGCTATGTTTCTCATTCCTGTCCGTTATTTGTCCCGTTATTCTGCACACGATACAGCTTGCATCTGGCGTTGATTGTTTATTTACGTTGGACCCGGGCGTTGGGAGTATGTTACTTTGGCCTCACTGCTCCTAAGGCTAAGCTGAATAAACTTTACAAACTTTTTAGTCCCCAGTTGTATTTCCAAATGACTGATCTACAAAATAATAACTCTCTCATCTTCTACAATTTCGCCGCATCGATAGTATTCGAATGTCATTTTACCCTAAAATTTGACTTTTTGAAAAATAATTTCGGAAGTCACTTGTACATGAAAGCCTTACTCCTTGAATACTGAATATTTTTTGGCACTTATATCATAATTAAATTGCAATTGGTCGTGTTTATGCTGTAGAAACGTTTTGTGTATATAGCTTATATGGTTTGTTCAAAAATATTCTGTAAACATGACTAAAAATACATAGTGGAAATACCCCTCAAACCGAGGCAGTTCGTACTGACCTCCATATCTCTTACAGTTTTTGGAATTTTTCCAAAATATTCTACCAAGTCTAATGCCAGGCCAATAATAACATATGTGCAAAATATGAAAAAAATCTGAGATGTACCATGTAGACTCATTTTTTCAGGGTGCATGGTTTTCACATGGATGCCCTCTTAAGCCTCTTCCTCGATGCTAATAGAGAAACTATTGATGCATGTAGGTCTTCTAAAACATTCAGAGTTGCTGACAAAAAATAATTTAAGATTTCAGCCAACTCAGATTTCTGCATAATAAGGCCTAGTATGTAGAATGACGTATAAAGTCTCGACCAAACGGTTTCAACATCGGTACATTCGTTGAAACGAATCTTGAAACCGTTTGGTCAAACTCTCTACAGCATGCTTGCAATATCCTTCAACACATTTCAACAATGTTTTGAATTTCAAACGGTTTCAAGAGCGGCTTGTTGAACCGATGTTGACTGAAACTGTTTTACCGGGGCCTATATCCACACTACCAGAATATTCTATTATATCTCTAATAAATTTAGACCATTGGTATTCTCAGGAAATTTAAAACTTGAATAAGAAAAATAATTCTGGTAGCCGTAGGTATAATACATAAATCCTATTAATCTCTTTGGAGTCAACCAGTGGTGATAAATGAAGGAGAAAATGGTCCCAATACTTTTTAAACCACAAAATGATTCAGAGATGTAGCATTAAAGTAAAACTGTGCTTAATCAGGATGATGAAAATACCAAATCACTAATGTCTAACATACAACACAACCGCTTATTCTGTAAATAGTACATACAGTAAGGGTGCGTTCGATTGACCGTATTCCGGAATAAGAATAAACAGAATGATCACTACAAATCGCTTATACTGGATTTTTTTAGCCACTGGAATACTAATTGTATCCTGAATATCATATGTCAGCAAGAATTTGTAGCTTACAGTGTAAATTGTACCTCAACCAGTGATTTTCAGAGACTATTCCATCTATTCCTATTCCGGAATACGGTCAATCGAACGCACCCTAAGATAGGTGCTTCCGAACAACAACACGGAGAGCTTTAAGTCATCAAAGGTTATAATTAAATAAGAGCCTGTTAATGTGGTGATCTGACCTTTTTTGTAGTTATATACTATATACATGCATACACATAGTATATAATATTTTGCTCATTTGTAACATACGATATGTTATTTATTGTATGAATAAAGACTATTATTATTATTAATATTATTATTATTTAACAATTATTCGCTTGAAACACAATTATGCGACTTGACGCAGGCATTAGTACGGTCACCCCAATAAAAATATTACTTTAATGGGATATATCAAATAATCTTACGATACTTGACAGAAAAAGCTGTGAACATTAGTAATGCAAAACTATTCAGAGAAAATTTATATGACCATTATTTATGAAAATACAACCTATCTTGACTCCTAGAGGTTGTATTAAAGCAAAACAGAAATGGGAATTATCTAGGGGCTGACAAGTTCGAATCGAAACATAATCAAGCACAGGTTACAAATATACAAACTCATTTATACAATACAATACAATACAATAAACTTTATTTTCTTCGAATTTAAGGTAGCAAATTACAAGATGCTAATATCTCCGAAATCCAATAAAATAACTATAAAATAACTAAAATAAATATAAAATAAAATAGAGATACATTTACTCCTGTATATATACATTTGGATATATTAACTACAAAGTATGAATTTAAGTTGTAAATTCAATGAAATGATTACTAAAGAAATAAGATATACAATGTGTGGAATCATAGTAATAATGAATGAAACTATAGTATGCTGAATAAAGGTCTAGTATATAACGCTATATACATGATGTAGTGATAAATATAAAATTAAAGGTAATATATAATTAATCTGATCTACAGAAGGAACAACAGTCATTGGTAAAGTTAATTTTAGAAATAGCTGTTTTAAAGGTTTTTATACTTGGAGAGGATCTGATAGAGTCACTTAAGGAGTTCCAAAGTTTGCTGCCATTATAATGAAAGGAATGTAGTCCATGTTTGGTAGTTTGTACTCTTGGTATATCAACAGAAAGATGACCACGGAGATTACAGGTTAATGAACGTTTAGTTATGAGGTCTGTGATATAGCTGGGAGCAATTCCATGTATGGATTTATATACTAAAGTTAAAGTGTCATGAATTCTTCTGTTATGGAGGGTAGGGTGATTTAGCTGTTGGAGTAAGTGATCATATGTGCTAGTAAAGTCATTGAAAACAAAGCGTAAACTCCTTTCATTAAGCTTTTCTAGTTTAGTAGAATTCCGCTTACCACAATGATTCCAGACCACAGAACAGTAGTTAAGTTGTGGAAGAAGATAAGCATTATATAGTTTAATCTTGGTATTGGTATCAATTAATTTCTTGTGCCGTTTGATGACCTGAAGTTGACTACTAACTTTGCGCACAGTATCAGCCACGTGATTGTTAAAATTAAGGTCATTATCAATGGTAACTAAATTATCAATGGTAACTTCATTATCAATCAAAATTATCAATCAAAATTGCAAGTTTTCGAAATCAAAATTCTTCTATGAACTTCGAGCACATTAAGACTAGATTCGAATTTATCATTTCAATGGAATACTTCAACGCAGAAACATTAATGTAACGTCAATGCTCTGTCACAAGTTATACTAACTGAAATGAATTTCAATTCGAAATTAAAGAAATCAGAAATGAATTACCAATTTAAAGATGGGATCTTAAATGCAATGCGGCAGAGCGCTGGTCGACCTACCGACTTTCTACCGCCAAACAGGTTCAAGTGGACGCTACTTTGATCTTCTCCATCGTAAAGCGGGGTGAAACTCTCCTTCATCGCTAGTTCAGTATTTTCCTTACTAGTACGAGCATGCAAGTTTCAGTCTAACTTCACATCCATGTTCTTGAAGGCCAAATAATTAGAAATGCATGGGAGAAAACTGACGATCACTGACTGGAACAAACATCAATGAAAAACAATAACGCTCATTGCTGCATGACTGTCAAATTTGCATTTCTATTGAACAATCTTAGCGAAGGTTTCGATTTAGCCTGCGTAGCTTGGCTTTCCGAGAAAAGGGAAGAGGAGGGGACTGGGGGCGGAAAAAGAGGGGACTGGATCCCAATGCATCAACCTCATAACGATAGAAACAATTTCGGTTTCGCCATAAATTATGCAGCACTGAAGTCGAGATTCAATAACTCACAAAGCTATCCAGGTTGTCATAGTGAATGAAGTTAATCGTATAATATAGTCTAACAATATGTTTCATAGTTCATTCTCTTTTAATCAGTTGAATTATCGAATCCTTATATCTAGTTCTGGCCTTATAAATTCGATTGGATGGTCCCGAGCTTGTTATTATTATCACTGCTCACTCATCCCGGCACCACACAGCTTGTGTATGCGTACATCGTGGGCACGGCGAAACGCATAGTTAAGTGATCTAACTAACAATTCAAAAACTCATGAATAATTTATGAGCATTTTGTCCAATCAGATGAAGCAAATCAGTCACGTGCATGCTCCTTTATACCTGTAAAATCTCATCATTCTAAAAGGCCCGCGGAGGGATTTGAATTCTGTCGCAAGGGGAAACGGGGTTAATGATTGAGACAATGGAATTTCTATTGATGTTTCTACTTTCTCATTGAATTGCTAATTAGGATGAACGTTCTATATAAAGAATACTAATGAACATGAAATTCTATATAAAGTTTCATCCTAATTAAGAATTCACTGATAAAGACCCAAAGATAGCAAAAAGTACACGGAACATAAGGTACCTAGATAATAAATTTTGCACTAAATTTACTAATATCAGCAGACTACCGAGATACACAGAAAATATTTTTTAAATGAAGTTATCCAACTACCATTACTTGTTTACCGAGCCACTGTTTAGTTCCGATTATTAAACCAAACTCAAAGCCGTAAAATAATAAAAACGTGCATTAAACTTACATATTTTGTGCCGGAGTAAAAAATTTAGAGTCTGCCGTCATGTCAGTCACATCGCTTTCCAAGTCTTGAACTTTATCGAGGTAAGCCACGACACCAAATCCTTCAAGTCCAGGTTCTTCTTACATTGCGAAACTCCGCTTCAAACAACATAGTATGGTAATTTCTTCATGTCATCCCTTGAGATGTTCGTAATTGCAGGCAGTGATTACTCGAATATTTTGCATGGCGTTGTGAATACAAAGGTTCAATGGTTCATTAAGTAACCATTCCCTTGAGATGTGCGTCTTTCTTTCATTGCATTCTCAAAGTGTTTTTGAAGCCGTTTAAAACACTCACAGCACGTGTTTTATCAAGTCTACAAATTCTCGAAATTTTAAACTTGATAAAACACTGCTGTTCGTGTTTTAAACAATACATAAAAGATAGTTCTCCACGTTCTATAACAAAACAATGCACGCTCGAGGCCTTGGTAAACTGCCGACACACGAGCGAAACGCGAATGCATTTAGCAGCTTTTCAAGACTGCTCGTAAGTGCATTATTTTGTTTTTATTGATGGTTTTACTGAGAAATATAGAACTCATACGAAACTACATCCGGGTTTCCATATCCTAACTAGTGGAAATATGGATGACGTCACGTTTGCCGCCTTTTGAACTACAAAGATGGTGGCAGATTTGTGAAAATCAGAGAGGAAGATGTAACAGCTTAAATGAGCTGCATGACGATGAATATTCCGATCACAAAAAGCCAAGTACGATCTAAAACTCTCTAAAGATTTTCTCGACTGCAACGAAGAGACGAGAAAACCCGATGAAACTCTCCAGAACAGCTTAGAAAGATCACGAAGAAGTTTGTCAATAAATGAGTAAAATGAATAGATAAGAGTCAGTTCTTAGAGTAGTTTAATTGTCCATATAATAAAAAGAAAATTACACGGTGGTTTGAAGATATGAAGTTTTGCACTCACTCGTGAAATGTTTTCGACTCTCGAGGCCGATAAACTTATATCTTCTTACCACCGTGTAATATCCTCTATATAGAACAAGGAGAACCATCTTCTATTTGTTTCGATGTATGCTGAACAGCCAATGAAATCGCGCGTTCTCAGGATGCTCCCGTAAAGTTTATATTATTAAAAAAATTAAACAGTTGCCAAAGTGAGATCGAAGGTACCCGTTGGGTAACGGGTGGGGTACCCCCATTGGGTAACGGGTGGTTTTGTGAAGGAATGGAAAGTGGGTTAGGTGTTTCAGATATTGTATCTTTTTTTTATATTTGTTATAAAAAACAATTTTTGCTCTAACATATTGTCCAGAATCAATCTACGCGCTCTATTATAAGAGCAAACAGAAGATTTTGTACGCAGTCTATATGCGTTCCTAATTAGGGCTGCTAACTTTATGAATTGCAGGATCTGTCTCAGTGTTATACAAAATAATTTACTCTAAGGCACTTACACATAATGCCTTACACATAATGCACTTACACATATTTTTTAAGTGATGCTTTAAGCATAAGTTCTCGAGTGTTCGATATGACATTCAGGAATTACTCGAAAAATACGAGGACGGACACCCAATGAGGCAGATGCTACCAGTATTTAAAGAGTCATCTCGGCGCCTGCGCAATAAACACAGCCTCTGGGCATAGGTCAGCACATAACGTTTTTAAATATAATTTAGCTGTAGATTGATCTCTTTATAAATATTGTTTATATTTTAGCCATTTTACACATATAACCTGTATATATGGATTTGATATGTATTTTAGCAAATTACTTAATAAAGACCATATTATTATTATTAGTAGTAGTAGTAGTAGCAGTAGCAGCAGCAGCAGCCAATACGAATCAGGGCTGCAAACGTATTTGCGGTCCGCCAAACCGTCTTCCCTCTGGACATAGCTAATAGAGAGGAATGGCAAGGAAACCCGGCAAACTTCAAAGGGTCTGACAAAGGCGCTGCAATTTAGGTTGCAAGGGGGTAAGACAAAAGATTGTGCACGGTCACAGCTCATCAGCGTCCCCTGAACGACTGAACCCACATGTTTCTATTGGCTGATTGATTAGCATATTCCAATATCTATTGTGCTTTGTGCACGGTCACGGCTGAAAAAAAGCGAACAAAGACCTATAACATAGAAGGTTGCTGGATTTCGTAACCATTCATCTCTATTGCACGGCCTTCATAACGGGACTTTTGTAGACAGTGAGCGAGCAGGACCGTTAAACGGCCGATAGAAGAGGTGGCCGATAAAATCATTGTTTTTATATAATTTTATTCACTCAAAACACCAACAGTCTTGAATCAGTAGACTTTAAATAACTGCATGTGTAGAATTAATGAAATCCAAATAACAATTATCAGCGATAGTTCAATTGATACAACAAGGGGTCAGATAAAGAGAAAGCAATTTTAAGTTCGACAATTTAACAGCCCTTCTTCAATAGCTTTAGGAAATGCCATATATTTCCCAGTCCTTACTATTAAAAAAAACACATTTATTTTAATTAAATATATATATATATATATATATATATATTACGTTTATGAGTCCCCCATTATCTTCTTTCATTTCATGTATGAATCAATTCCAAAAGCGATCATCCCCCCGCCGGTAGACTCCCGGGCATTTGACTTTTTGAAAATTTAGAGTCAAATTGTACGGGTCTTTTACATGTTCAAATGCCCCACTATCTCCGGCTAGCTTCTCCGCGGATCCAATGCCCAGGCCGGTGGACGTAAAGGTCTTGATATCTTATGTTCGGTACATTCGGCACCTTCAATAATTCGATAATGTTCTCACCTTTAGGAACTAGTTCTGGAAAGGACACCGAGACAACAGCTTTCCGTAATTATCGTTATGAATATCACACTCTATACAGTGGCATATTGTGTTTCAATTGATTACAATAAGATCAAGATGAAACGAGCTAGTGATTAGACTTGCCACAAGTCGACCTCTTTACCCGGGAGGGGGGGGGGGGGGGGGACGACTCCCATATAAAAGGGGTAGGGATGCTCGTCGGACATTTTCGATTTGACCCCTAAGAGATACTAAAATGGGCGTGGCTCAAGCTTATTTTGACTCCTAAAAGGTACCGATAAAAACATGCCAACATTTTAAACTTTCGATGCCTTTTATTGCTATTACTTGACATCAAGCACATTCTTCCTTGTTGTTTTCAAAAGCGCTGTCATTCTCTAGCATTCGGCGACCCCCGACCCCTAAAAGGTACCGCTTTACGTAGAAATGTCTGTGTTTGATCGTGGATACCCTAAGTGGTACCAAACTCCTGATTTTGACCCCTAAAAGGTACAACGACATAAGATCCAATAGATCCAATAGAGTCAGTTCATGTTAAGTTTTGCAAATGGCTCCTAGGAGTAAATAAGAATGCTACGAATAATGCTTGTCGTGCTGAACTAGGCAGACTCCCACTTAAAGGCGAAGCGATATTCCGAAGTATTAAATATTGGCTAAAACTGGAAAATGTGGATAATACAAAATTGGCAACCGAGGCTTACGCTGACTCCAGACTCTTACTCAAGCCCATGGTCTGGTGCCAAAAGATAAGAAGCATAATATGTCACCTCGGCTTTGGCAATCTGTGGCTAGACCAGAATAATATAACCAATTACACAGCACTCGCTAGCAAACTAAAACAAAGGATACGAGACGTTGAATGCCAAAACTGGCACAGCGAGATCCATAATGACTCGAGAAGTAATTCAAATCAGCGAAATAAGTTAAGAACATACAGAATATTCAAGAAATCTTACGAATTAGAAAATTACTTGAAGGAAGTAGTCAATGTGAAGCACAGAATAGCACTAACAAGGCTAAGAATAAGCAACCACAAACTAGAGATCGAAAAAGGAAGGTATGCAAGACCATACAAACCAATCGAGGAAAGATTATGCCATTTCTGCCTCTCGGAGATTGAGGATGAAACCCACTTTGTCTTGAAGTGCAAGAAATATGAAAACCTAAGGAAGGAATTCTATGCTTCACTAAAGAATAAATGTAATATAAATACGGCACACCGATCTGAAAATAGCCTATTATGCACAATCATGAACCCTGACAGTAGAATTTCTAGTCTTTCAGCAAAATTCATTTATAACTGCTTCAACATCAGAACTGAAGCTCTAACGCAATGATGCCTGTTCCCAACTAAGAGAGATATACATGACCTAATTTAACTGAAATTTATTGGACCCATGTCGAAGTACTTGCATGTACAAAACACCAAATAAAATATGTCTGTCTGTCTGTCTGTCATAAGGGAGCCCCCCCCCCCCCCCCCCCCCCCCCCGGGGGCCTCTTTATGTTTTCTTTATTTCGAGCGAATCGAGGCGAGCGACGAAGTCGACAAGCAAGCAAGTGCTATAAAAAGAAATGGGAAAAAATTAAAAGGACTTTGAGAAAGTCTAGCTAGCGATCTCGTGAAATACGCAATAGCAAATTACGAAATTATTTTAACCAGTATTAGTTTAGTGATCAAATGACCTCGGAGCTTGATTCGGCGTCATATTACCCAGTACACGGAGCTCAATTCGAGTCAAATGCCCGGGGTTTGCCCGGGGGGTGGGGTGATCGCTCGTACATTAAGTTTAGGTTTAGGCTCAAGGTCAGAGGAAAACATATATATACAACAGTAGGATTTACACAATCGAGAGTCAGATTCTTTAATTACTTACTCCATTAGTCCACATTTGGCTATTTCGTAGATTGTACTTGAGTCCTTTGTCTTTAGAATTAGAGTGGGGGCCTCTTTGCTGTTATAATTAAGGATTGATAATTAAGGTACGGTTGAAGAAAGAGAATGTTTAAAATGTTGAAATCTCAAATCTCTCCAAGATATTTTATGTTGTTTATGCGAGAAATAGTCCTCATTAAGAATAGTTTAGTGTTATTCAGATAAATTTTAATCATCCATTACACAAACATAAATACAAACTACAATATAAAAAAATAAAATAACGGGAAGGAGCACAAGCTTCAAAATCCAGAGGGTTACTCAGCGTGCTCGTGTGCCATTATTACAGTGATTATACTTAGAAGGTTAATGTTTCATGCCAAATAGATACATGCAAACTAGTAGAAGTTAAATAAAATTTCATTTAAAGTGAAAAAAAGTTTAGGAAGATGGATATGAGCAGAAATAATATATTTTATGGTTGAGTATAATATGCATATAGTTCAGTTCACACTGTAAGGGCGCGGTTGAGCGACCCGTGATAAAAACACCCAAAACTAAGAACGTGATTAACTAAAATACCTAAACGCCCCTAAAATCCATAACCGCATTTGCTGACGATTACCGGGACACGTCCGTTTCTACACAGTTTGGTTTGTAGATTACTGGCCGCACAACATTAGTGGTAAAACAGGTCAGGCGTTTGGCATTCAAAATATGTTCGTCCGGTCGTTCGTAGCACGTAGCAATGACCAAAAATAAAGCACATTTGTAACCGAAAAGAGTCAGTCTGAAGAGTCCGTCGAAAGTTAGAGTCGAAGGAGTCTAAACAGTCGAGATAGAGTGAAGTGCAGACCGCCGGTACCTCCTCGCAACAAAATTAACGCCGTAACGATACATATTTAAATGTACACTCTGTTGAAGAATTTGTAAGTTCCTGAATCTTAAATTCTTCTCTGTGTGGTATTTGTTAAATAGTCATTTTAGGTGTAACAGTAATTATTACTTGTACGTACGTTATTGCTCCCAGGCTTGCAGATAGTGGGGAAGGTGGTGTTCACAAACTAGAACTGACTCGGGGGGGGGGGGGGAGTAAGTGGACGACCTCGTATCGTCTGAAAATCAGGCTAATCGTTTCCTGGATTGTTTACGAAGGAAAAAGTATCTCTGAAAACTGCTGACGAGCGACAAATAAAAACTGGTTCATGCCTGGCATCAACCGATTGACGTCACTTAGCAACGTAACGTAAGAAGCGTGCGCCACAGGGAGCCCAATTTACTATATTTGTTCGAACATTCTAAAACATCTCCCTCCCAAATGAGAGGCATTCGCTTTAACTTACAAAAGGACTTATTCAAAACTGTCCGTCTCTCAACTAAGTGTTCATCAAACTGTTCATATGTATAAGTAAAACTTGTCAGCAATCTAGTTTCATTCTGTTCTTCTGACTCTGCCAGGAATTCTCTTGTTCCAACCTTGACTTTCATGACGCGCACGAGGCCATCTTGTCCAGCGACAGCTTCGATGACTCACCCTAGTGGCCATTCCTCTCTGCGTGCTTTAGGGTCCATGACAATGACCAAATCACCTCTGCGCAAATTACGTCTAGGACTAAACCACTCTCGCGTTCAGTTTGGGTTTCATGACGCGCACGAGGTCATCTTCTCCAGCGACAGCTTCGATGACTCATCCTAGTGGCCATTCCTCTCTGCGTGCTTTAGGGTCCATGACAATGACCAAATCACCTCTGCGCAAATTACGTCTAGGACTAAACCACTCTCGCGTTCAGTTTGGGTTTCATGACGCGCACGAGGTCATCTTCTCCAGCGACAGCTTCGATGCCTCATCCTAGTGGCCATTCCTCTCTGCGTGCTTTAGGGTCCATGACAATGACCAAATCACCTCTGCGCAAATTACGTCTAGGACTAAACCACTCTCGCGTTCAGTTTGGGTTTCATGACGCGCACGAGGTCATCTTCTCCAGCGACAGCTTCGATGACTCATCCTAGTGGCCATTCCTCTCTGCGTGCTTTAGGGTCCATGACAATGACCAAATCACCTCTGCGCAAATTACGTCTAGGACTAAACCACTCTCACGTTCAGTTTGGGTTTCATGACGCGCACGAGGTCATCTTCTCCAGCGACAGCTTCGATGACTCATCCTAGTGGCCATTCCTCTCTGCGTGCTTTAGGGTCCATGACAATGACCAAATCACCTCTGCGCAAATTACGTCTAGGACTAAACCACTCTCGCGTTCAGTTTGGGTTTCATGACGCGCACGAGGTCATCTTCTCCAGCGACAGCTTCGATGACTCATCCTAGTGGCCATTCCTCTCTGCGTGCTTTAGGGTCCATGACAATGACCAAATCACCTCTGCGCAAATTACGTCTAGGACTAAACCACTCTCACGTTCAGTTTGGGTTTCATGACGCGCACGAGGTCATCTTCTCCAGCGACAGCTTCGATGACTCATCCTAGTGGCCATTCCTCTCTGCGTGCTTTAGGGTCCATGACAATGACCAAATCACCTCTGCGCAAATTACGTCTAGGACTAAACCACTCTCGCGTTCAGTTTGGGTTTCATGACGCGCACGAGGTCATCTTCTCCAGCGACAGCTTCGATGACTCATCCTAGTGGCCATTCCTCTCTGCGTGCTTTAGGGTCCATGACAATGACCAAATCACCTCTGCGCAAATTACGTCTAGGACTAAACCACTCTCGCGTTCAGTTTGGGTTTCATGACGCGCACGAGGCCATCTTGTCCAGCGACAGCTTCGATGACTCACCCTAGTGGCCATTCCTCTCTGCGTGCTTTAGGGTCCATGACAATGACCAAATCACCTCTGCGCAAATTACGGACTAAACCACTCTCACGTTCAGTTTGGGTAAGAACTCTTTCTGCCAACCATTGAACCATTGTCAGAAATGACGTACTTTGGAATCCCCCTCCTTGGTGTCAAACGGACAAAGGCGTTTATGAAGGAGTCTGTGTCTAAAGTGTATGACATCAATTTGCCAATTTGTTAAAAGGCCTTTAATAGCAGCATGCATGAAATTGGGAGAGGAGCCATCATTTGTCGGCTTTGAGTGGAATTTTCAACGGCACTCTTGACATTTCTCGACGACATTTCTCACTGCACGTCTTCCTTTGACGTAACTCAGTCAACAAATGCACAACATCAGTCCATTCGCCCGGTTTTGCATGTGCGTCAGCAATGATGGGTTAAGACGTCCACTAACTCTCTCTGAAACTTTGGACCAGATAAATTGGCGTCATATATACTCTTTCCTCGATATATGGCATCAAAGACAATGCGAACTTTTGTGGCAACTCTAGCTTCTCTTATGACTGGGAAATGCGGTAAGAACCATTGATGGTTGTTTTTCTTGGGAACTTGTTCCACATAGCCTTTTGTTTCGTATAGTCTGCGATGGTCATTGGCATCACTTGTGGTGTGCGTTCGGACAGCAGACTGTGTTCTTGAGCTGTGGATTGAGGCTGCGTTGCTGGTGCTATTCATGGTAGCGATTCGTGTACTGGTCAGGATATCTACGTACTGCATGTGCGATTTGCTTGTACAACCATCGATGTTGCTCTGTCTTGAATCACCATGCGGCAGTTTCTGCTTCCGTGACCAGGTGCCAAACAGCTAAAACAACGTTTTGACTTGGCGATGACTTCTTTTCTTTTTTTCACGGGCAGTTGTTCGAAGAGGTTGCATTTCCAAGGAGGGTGGTCTTCTTTGCATGTTGCAACAGCACATCCTCTTATTTTCCTGAACTGACTGGTGAATGCTCGTACAAGTACGCCGGCTTTTGTACTTGTCATCTGACATTTCTCCCACTTTCTAACTCGTGATCTCCGCTCCAGTCTCCTCTCTTGCTTCGTCCATGATCAGAACGCGGATGTCGATCCAGTTTGCCACTGTCAAACAGCCAAACAGGTTTCAGTATGGCAATTCTCTGTCATATCTACACGCTTTAACCGTAAGCTAGCCGTTTTCGTATAAAATGGTTGTTAGCGAACTCAATCAACTCAGTGTTCAACTTGTAAAGTTATTTGACCAATTTCCTTCAGTCAAGGTTGTCAACCACTGCATCGCGGGTTCGGTAATTTCTCCGTTATCTTCACATATGACAATCACTGTTTTCAAACTCTATTACGTTTTCAATGATCTCAAACTCAGACCTCACCTTATTTGCTGCTTTCCGTGTCTGTTTTACTGACTCCCTCATTTTTCCGGATTTCTTTCTGTTTTTCGGGACTAGAGTCTTCAACTATCAGTACAACTGTTAGTACAGCCCGTAAAATGATTCCTGGTTGTAAAATGATCCCCAAACCAGATGTAAAACCAGATGTAAATTAATTTTCAGCCGACCGGCGAGCTACAATCTTCTGCAAAATAAGTGTGCCACTTTCCCCCCTTTCCCTCACCGGCAATGTTGGATGGACGAACACACACTCGGCGAACTTTTTCAATGACGAAACCACTCTCCAACACGGTATATAACGAGGAGGCATTAGCTGGAATTAATAGCTGAGAGTGCACATTTTATTTTGCAGGAGATTGTATTTCTCCAGTGGATCTTGGAATAACTAAAAATAATATAAACAAAATGAATTAAAAACTCTTTTTAACGCTAATTTGATACGCCAAATAAAAGCTATTCGAATAAGAAACGAGCGACACTTTCAGTAGCTTTTAACAACTGTCTGGTCTCAAATATTCTTTGACAAGAGATAACGGTCTTTTGTTTTCAACAATTATAATTTCACTGAAAAACAATGACGGCAAATTTTCAAATAGGATAATATGAAAACCTTTAACGTTTTAACGTTATTTGTTTATACATATTTACCTCGATTCTCTCTGAAACACATTCAGAAGCCTCCATGTTATCATCTTTTTCTGAGAAACTAAAACTTGATGAATGCAAATTATTTGAATGCAAAAACCACTAGGATTCCAGACTAAAAGTCACAACATACAAAAGTCTGGAAACAAGTGAAAACCACAGAGAAATAAATATTGGAAAACATCTGGGACCAGGATAAAACGTTTGCAGTTTGCCCATAATAATTATAACTATCGCTTTTTTTTTATTCAGTGCCGATTTTTATGTGACGCTTTTATTTGGCGTATCAAATTAGCGTTAGAAAAATGATTCGTTTTGTTAAAAAGTTTTTCCAAGCTCAACTGGACAGCTGGCGGGGCCTTGTTTGGGACTGGTTTGGGAATCATCTTACGCCGGGATCATCAGCCAGGCATCATCTTTCGTCGTATCATTTTACAGTCAGGGATAATTTTACGGGCTGTACAGTACTCTCCGTCTCAAGTAGTCCCTTGCAGTCTACGGAGCGGTCGAAAGAGGGGCCAGGTCAGAACTAGGTCGCAAGCTGCTTGTTTTCGGGTTGATGGTCTCCATTAGAACTGTATTTACCATGGGCACCCCCGTCTTGATAACTGTCCTTGTTTTGGTGGCTCGCAATCTGGTAGCCCAAAACGAAATTCGTGTTTTCTAACTATCCAGCTCGAAGGACCACAATTTGTTCACAAACTAGTAGAACTGACTCAAAGGTATGGTGGCGAGAACGGCCATCAAAAGTCAAGTACAATGACTCAAAAGTGTTTCACTTTGAGCACACTTTGGCTTTATCGAGTTTCACTTTGAGCATTTTAGCTTGAATCGAGTTTCGCTTTGAGCACTTTTGCTTTGGGCACCTTTAGTTAATTAACTTTAACCATTTTCACTTTGGCTTAGCAAATCCTCGTCATTTGCATGTTATTCAGAAAACAATTCCGGCTACGTTTTATCAACTTGGATGAATTTACCAATTAATGAACCGCTGAAATTTCGGTATAGCAATAGCACTTTCAATTTGTCAACTCCAAGGCAGTAAAGCTAATGAAATCAAAAACTCGACGTGGTGAGCGAACCTCCTAGATATTCAGTCTCTGTCTTATGTTTATGTTAAAATAATTAGGCAACTTTTATTGAAAAAGAGTATGGAAGGGAAAGAAAAATAACGAGTTGACTCGTGGGCGAATCGACTGGATTCCGTGACGTCACTACACAAATATTATACTTTGGCATCAAGCAAGCAAGCTCAACTAGTAGACAAGCCCGGTAAAACCTGTTTTTGTTAGGATTAGTAGGTTAAATCGACCTTCCAGGAACGGCTTTTTAATCTAGGATTAGCTAATCCTGGATTAGAAAAAGTTATCCAGGATTCGCACTTAACCCTGGATTAGTTTAATCGGCCTTTCAGGAACCGGGGCCTGCAGAACTGTATACGAATTGAAATTGGATCTATTATATACTACCTACAGTACCTTGTCTGTTTTTGACAAACGCCTGTCACATTTCTAACAAAGTTGATGAGTTGTGTGGTTGATATTAATAATGTTGGAGTGACCATTATAACTAAGTCATGGTTATCCCTTATCGGGTGTATCAATTGGGAAGAACTTCACCACATATCACACAGAGTTAATCGTGCAGGTGGAGGAATTGTGGCCTTGTGGATAACTCCATCCCATCTAAACAACTGAATAACTTAAAAGGTGAAGGGAAGGACATCTTGTGGTTAATGCTTAGCCCGGTTACCAAGACCATTCAGCAGCGTTATTCTTCCTATATTCGGCTGGTAAGGAGTGATCGTCGCATTTTTTGGGGTTTGAAATCGGTGATCCGGTATTTTTTAGGGGTTGGTCAAGCGAAATCCATTTTTAGGGTGATTTTTAGACCATGAAGCATATTTTAGGGTGGGAAATTTTTGACAGTTTGGTATTTTTTAGGGTATTTTTCGAGGTTTTTCGACGCTCACCCCTACCCTTTTTACCTTGAAGAACCCCCCCTGGGGCGGTGTATACTTCTCCTCTGACACTGGACCAGTCCACGAACAGAAAGAGATAAGTGAATTGACTAATTGCTTCGACTCTGCCCTTCTGTCTTGCCCTTCAGCAGGCATAATTCAGCTGGAGACTTTAACAAGATGGATCAGTCTTAATTATTTATGTAGAAGATTCCGCGGTAGCCATGTTCTGGACCAGATCCTTACGAACATGAATGCAGTTTATGATAACGTACTACAGCATCTTCCACCTTTAGGCCGATCTGACCATCAATGCCTGTTTCTTAATTTGTAATTTACTGTGAGTTTACTAAGTTATAAAATTATTTACTAAAAAAGTTGAAGCCCTCGGTAATTTGTATTTGATAGGAGCCTTCGTTCTTTCGGCCAGCGGAGCATACCGGTTTGCCGCGGTGTGGATGCAACTATGCCTATGAAATCGGTCCATGCATATGCACTCCTTCGATTCTTCCCTCGATTATTCTTGAAAGCCTGATACTCAGGTTACTTCACAGACAAAGAATGGATGACCCCTCACATAATAACGGCTAGACAGCGAGCCTTTACTCGGGTAATATGCGGGATTACCACCAGCTCTGCATATAGTGTCTGGTCTTTAACAAAGCAACTAGTTCCTGTAAAAACAAAGCGGCTGGACTTCCCCGTATAATGAAGAATTGGCATTACATCACCATGGAGCAATCTTTGAATCTTGCATCCACAGCATTGCAAGCTTGCTCTGGGTAGAAGACAAGGTGGTATATTCGGCAGATCTGTAGTATTGGCCTGGTAATTTAGGCCACCCTACTGCTACTGATGGTATTCCCACATGGAGACTAACGCGTTTCCACGAGGAGTTCGCGCCTGTTGCTCAAGACATAATCCATGCTATTGTTGTACGTATACAGAGAAAATACCCAACTCTGAACCAGCATGCATGGACTCGGGAGTCCTGTAGCCAAAGTTAGTCCACCAAAATGCATTGACACTGATTTAAGGCACTCACCGCAGTCTCACACAGCTGGTTTAATTCAACCGACAATACTCGCATTGGACGCAAGCGCGTCCATGCCCTTTTCCCAGATCTTCTTCTTTTCTATTAATCCACATGTAAACAGTAACCAGCTCGAAAGCCACTTATGCTACTTTGGCTACTGTACTCGTGTGCACAGAGTAACTGACCGCTGATATTATTTTAAATTATGCTTTGTCCTTCAATTGCTTTTATATATAATTTAATCTAATAGTGTAAATAGTGCAAAAAATAAACTTGAAATTGAACCTATACTTTCGCAAAGCGCGCGCGTTTGATCTAGTAGATCACTGCACTCTTTTATCCAATCTAGCCACCACAAATGTCTGCAAAGGATTCTGGGAGTGGACACAAAGCTTAGAACCCAACAGCTAAAGCTCCCTGGCGTCTTATCTTCTACCGCGCCATGTCCTGCCGGTGTACCCCAAGCCGGGTTATGTACTATCGCATTCCCTCTACAATGTTCTGATCAACGACCTGGAGGGCACTATTCCAACTGACATAAGCGGGGAACTCATTAATATACGTAAATACGCTGATGACTCCACTCTGTATGAGGCTCCTAACTGGGCTCTAGTCACATGCAATTAGTACTTGACTGCATGCAGCAGTGGACAGTGACAAACAAAATGGCCCTAAACTGTACTAAAACCAAAGAGATGTGGATCTCTTTTAAGGATACTATGCCAAACCCTGATAACCTAACACTAGAAGGTAAACGCCTGGAAATGGTAACCAACTGTAAACTGCTAGGAGGCTAGGTGTATGGCAACAAGACAATTTTAAGTAGAACTCTCATGTGGAGGAAAGCACGTCAAAAGCTAACAAGAGGCTGTTCTACCTACGCGAATGTAGGAAGGCCAAACGACCTATGGAAGTGGGGATTACTATCTACTGCTCCAGAATCAGGCCCCTGCATGCTTGAGTATGCATCTCCAATTTGGGGAGAGATACCAAGCTACCTTGAAGAAGAGTTAGCTAGAGTGCAGAACAGGAGTTGGGTCATAACAGATGCCCCTAGAGAATCCTTGGAGAAACTCAGCGATAGGAGAGATAAGGCACCTAAACGCGAACTGGACAGAATATTAAAGTACATAACATCCCTGCTATCGGCTTATAGACCAGTTTACGGTTCATGCTCAGTTGTTCAAGTCTTTTGTTTCAATTGGCATCTGCCTACCAGCCAATTAAACAAAGGACTTGTGCAACTGCGCATGAACCGTAAACTGGTCTATTGAACATCCTTACTATCAGCTACGTCTTTTAAAGTTTAGTAAGCTCAAAATACCGTTTTCTGGTACCGACAGGCACAAGAACTCTTTAATTCCTCGAGCTATAAAACTTGCCTCCTGTAATTAGAATTAACCACGTGTCTCAAACTTACTTCTTCATGCCTGACGTCACTTAGCAACGTGACGTCAGGAGCGCGCCACAGGGAGCCCAATTTACAATATTTGTTCAAACTTTCTAAATCAGGGGGCAATTATTGCAAAAGGAAAAGCAAGGCAAAAAATAGCCTCTGATGCAGAAGGCAAGGCATAAAAGAGAAAGAAGAGTGAGACTAGTTGTATCCTTAACAATGGTGAAACGGACAGGTGTTTCAATTAAATCTTTGGAGAAATTTCTCACTATAATTTCACCCAAACCAAACTATTCTAATGCAATAAGAAATCAGGTATTAGTTTCTAAATTCTCTTTTAATTTCTTTTTAATTTCTGAATCAATGTTTTTCAAAGACAGCATTTTCCCAGACTGGGTTATTTTTTATTCCACTTCTCATTGTTCATTTCTATTGTGGCATGTTGTTAACAAAAGATGGCTCATTAGCTTCTGTTGTTTGGTCAACCAGCATAGTTGCAATATCATTAATCATTTGAATTAAAATGATGCAAACGCTTGTGATTGGCTAGCGGAACTGAACTCATGGGAAAGCCATTTCTAAAACTAATCTGGTCTGTAAAAACACTGCATCATTGGACCTGCCCATGTTAATTAATTAATGCTAATTATGCTAATGATTATTTATAATAAAATAATTACATAAAATATAATTATTAAATAATTATAAAACTTTTTATTTATTTATTATTATTATTTTTATTTTTATTTTACTTAATCACTTTTATTCAGGAGTGAAATGGTACTCAAAGTCTGGTCTAAGCCAAGTTTATGCAAATATGCTTTTCATGCCTTGCCCTCTTTCTATTATGTTAATTAAGTTTATGTATTATTGCTATCATATGATCATGCATGGATAACATTGATGATAGTCCTTTTGGAATCATTGCCTACTTGAGTGTCACAACCTATAACGTGCACCACTGTTTCTCATGTTCCCACCTTTTCCCCTTTTCCATGCCTATATCTGCCTTTCCATATATACAGAAGTATTGGGACAATGTTAGCTTCGTTGTGTGAAGCCAAAGGCATCCATGCTTGTTTGGTTTTTTAATCAGAAAATCAGATATTTGTATGATGGTTTGGTGTTCCCCTATTTAAGAACTCAGTGACTAAAAAAGGGAGAATTATGATAGTGACTTAAAGCTTTTCCTCAAAGCAAAATTAATGCCCATCACCTGAGACCAAATAAAGACCTCTCGTGGTAAGAATAATAGCAAAAGCAAAGGTGAATTATTTCTGTATGACAACTTATGGATTGATGATTATCCAAAGCTTTACATGTGTATTTATCAGATGACCCATGCAGCCCCATGAATGCTTCCTTTCAAAACCATTTACAAAGGTTGGGGCCACACGTGTTTGATGTGAGCAGGATGAAAAAAGGCGTCTGCATGGCCCTGTTTGATTTTATAATTGTTGTTTTGCCATTATTAAAACACACTATAATAACAAACTTAATTATTGACCGGCTGAACAGGAAAATATTTGGCTCTCACAGTCATTTTGTACAGACCTCGCTTATACACTCTGTACAGCATGACCTCAACCCAAATATTTTCTCCTCTGGCCCTCCCACTCAGTCAATAAGTACATAGTAATTATGTAATAATTATTAATTATTAAACATAATAATTATTATGTATAAGAACAATTATTATTTTTGCATATGAGATGATATATTAAATTATATAAATTTAAGGCCATAAGCATGCTAGTAGAGTAATTAATATGCAGTGGAATTGGTGTGTCACAGCATACTGATAGAAAAAAGGTTAATATAAGCCTATTATTGTCCTGGTGAAAGGCTTAATTGGATGAAAATGTCAATAACATCATGCAGCTCTTCATGTGACAAGTGCTAAATATTATTATATATACCATCCAGTATAATCAAAGCAATTAATATACCATTTTAACATATATTTAATAGAAATATAGAAAATGCAGAGATATTTGATTTTCATTTGTATGTATTAAAAAAAACAGAGTTATGATTGACACATGTCAAATGTAATATTAAACATACATATATACTTCTTATTGACCTTTTTTGCTCATGATCAGTCCATACTAGGTACTTATTGACTGAGTGAAAGGGCCGGGTGGGAAAATATTTGGCTCGAGGTCATGACATACAGGGTCTGTACAAAATGACTCAGAGCCAAATATTTTCCCATCTGGCCTGACCTAACTCAGTCAATAGGTTTTTTATCATGAATATGACCATATTTTGTTGTAGATCAAACCACAAAACAGCAAGAAAAAATTGTACAGGGCCGGACAGCTTTTTCCGGCCCACTCATGCCATACACATCTGGCACTCATCACATGACTTTTGTAAATGGTTTCGAAAGGAAAGTGTGTGCAGGGCCGTACAGGTCATATGTTAACATAAGTTATGGACTGCATGATTCATGCTTGGGTCATAAAAAAGTGGAAAACGATGATCCGTAACTTACGATATGGACTGAGCAAATGAGGGTAATAAGATACTTATTACATGGCTTCTTCTAATTCTTTGAGACAAGAAGTGGGTAGAGGTCCATACAGGAATTATGGACTGCAAATCGACCAATCATACCTTGCAAAATTATTAAGCTATATAATAATATATCTTTATTACAGCTCTACCTCAAATACTTCAAAGTCAGCAACAGATCCTTTCCACGACCCTAGTGACCCTCTGCGCCTTCCCATACTGGGTGTCCCAAGAGTGCCATCATGGCCATGGAGTTTACTGACAGCTTGCACTCGATTGGCTTTCTTTCTTAACATCACATATGTACAAGTACCTTTCTTAAGACTGTATAATCAGAAATTATAAAACCGCTTTAAATGTAATGTAATGTAAGTAAATTGTAATTTACCATAATTTCCAATACACTTACACTACGCGAACACACAGACAGCATAATTTGAAATTCGATGTACACAACAATCAGAACCTGGGACTGGGGCAATCTTAGTTGATGATAAATATAGAAGTATGAACAAATCCCGCTTTATATATATTAATCTTGTATGTAACTTATAAGAAGCTTAACATTTTCTTGAGACACCAGGTAGATATAAGAATGCAATCGACAGTTTAAACACTTATGACTGACGAAACACAAAAACAAAATTTAACTTTTCTTTGAAGCGGTACTGTCTTGATCAAATACAAGTCTGCAGTACAGAGTACAGTCTACAACAACACCAATCTCTGAAATACGAAACCAAAGAAAAAACAAAGCTCACTTACCTGGGGCATAAGAATCTGCGTTTCTTTCCCGTCAGCTGGATATTTATATAATTCTGTTAAATCGTAGAAATTCAATGAACTGTCCTAATGTTTACCGTATCTTCCCAAACGCAAATGGCCGCCATTTTGAATGCCTGACGTCACGTATGTCAGTAACCATGATAACGACAGCCCAACATTTAAACACACTGACTTCTGGTTAGCCTCCCTCGCAGCTCTTCTTAGGGGTTCTCTCTCCCTCCCTGGTTGGCTTCTGTTCATACTTATTGTCCAGGAAGGATTATGTGTTTTTAAACTTTTGATTTAATTCAGTTTACTCTCGTCCCTAAAATGTCGCAAAAATAATAGTCCAGTCAATCTACGGATTTTTTGGGGTCCAGTAGGTGGAACAAATTGTAACAGATATTCGATCGAGGCAAGGCCGCTTAGGGAGTGTTCATTATTTATGGCTTGGGGGGGGATCATAATTGGAAATTTGTTTAAAAAAAAATTGGGGGGGGGGGGGGATTGTGCCGTTGAGTGGGGGGGGGGGGGCATTTCATCTGCTTCTCTTGTTAAAACTTTTATGACCCCCCTATGAATGAATGAAGGCTTAGATGACCCCCCTATAAAATTACTCAATCTATTAAATTTACTATTAATGTTTCTAGATTTATGACTATGAAGAAGCAAAGACCGATACAACGTAGAATTTTAAAATTAGTGGTACAATATTTCGGTACAATGAAGAAAATTTACATTGGCGTGTATTTTTGAACGTGATACTGAGCTGTCATAAAACAGATTACAATATGATAGACCGTGCAAAAATGTTAAGAAATGACTCTTCCCGGATGGTTCGAGTGTTCTCGCCTGTGCGATTAAAAACGCTTCTCTGGCCTTCTCACTTAGAAAGAAAAAATAGATAGGAATAAGTTGCATGTCGTTGGCAGTGTGATTAGGAGAATTAAGAAAAGGTTCGGCAACTGTTGTGGGTTTAGATTTCTTGTTAGAGTTATCTATCGTCCGGCGGCAAAGAAAGTATAGTTAGTAAGGGAGCGGTCATTAATTACTGGGGGGGGGGGGGGGGGGGAGGGCCGGTAAAATATCTAAAACGAGGACCCAAAAATGTTGGCCCTTCCCAAAACATCAGCCCAAAACATCAGCCCAAAAAATCTTGGCCCTCCCTAAAACATCAAAAAATGACGTCTTTTTTTAACAAAAGAGGAAAGCATTTATTTTGTTTTACTCCTGAAAACCTCGTTATCAAGCAGAATGTTTGAGGTCTCGAATCGAACGTTGCCCATTAGCAGCATCCAGTACGCGCTGACTGCTGGTTAAGGGACATTTCCAAGGTGGAGCTGAATGGTCGATTGAAGTAGCCTAAAAATATTGTAAAAGTTTCATTGTTAAAACAGGCGCCCAAAAAATTGTGACCCTCCCCAAATCGAAGCCAAAAAAATCTTAGCCCTCCCCCTAAATTTACCGGCCCTCCCTCCCCCCAGTAATTAATGACCGCTCCCTAAGTCCGTCAGAAATGTAAGGGCAAGTGGCGCAGTTCTTCCTACAACGGAACGAGCCAGGTGGGAGTTGGAGCTGGGAATTAGTCGAGTTAGAAGGGAGTTTAGCTTTAACGCCAGTAGGTCACGCAGGTTGGTGGTACGTCTAAAGGCTACCATGGGCAAGTGTTGAAAGATTTTCTTACAGCGGTTAGAAGAGAGCAGCAGGCTGTAATGTTTCCTAATGATGTTAGAGATATGTGGAAGGGATGGATTAAAAGTAATAACAAAAGGGATACGGTTAGAACTGTGTGCGTCTTTCGTTTGTAAAGTAAGAGTGCGAGGAATCTCGGCAGAGCGTTGTATTTGTCTAGCAAGGAAGGAGCGGTTATAGCCTCGTTTAAGGAGGTATGTAGTTAATTCAGCAGTACGGGTCTTAAAAGATTCGTCGGTAGAACAGATACATCGCAAACGGAGGGCTAAGCTAAAAGGAATAGCTTTTTTGGTATGTTGGGGATGGCAAGACGAATAGAGTAAATGTTGGTGTGACCCAGTTTACACTAAACCTACTGATAAAGTCTCAACATTACCATTGTTTAAAGAAACATTAACATCAAGGAAAGGTACGTTAGTGGAAGAGTGTGACCTGGTGAATTTAATGGTAGGGTGAATGTTATTAAGATAATCGATGAATATTTTTAGGTTATCCAGTCCTTCCGTCCATATCATAAAAATATCATCGATGTATCGTAGCCAGGTGTGAGGTTGAAATGGGGCTTTTTCAAGGGCATTAGCTTGAGTAATGAGTATTTATTTCCCACAATTATATTTACACGTGTTTCTTTACAATAGGAAAATACAATGGGAGGAGGACTAAATAAACCCTTACCGGCTTTTACAAAGTAGTCCCCTTTATATATATATAAATGTTTATATTGATGTATATATCGTATCAGATGGCAGTATTAATAAGTATTTAATTATTTGATGATAGATAATATGGATTGTATTTGGGTATATGTAAGGTGAGTACTATATATAATAATCATTAGTATTATTGAGATAGGAGAAACGATTTCATTTTATGTTTAAAACTGGTGCAAAAGAAGGGCCATGGCCGTACCGTGGATTTGAAGGTAATGGTTGTCATTAAAAGAGAAGTTATTAATGGTAAGAATCATGCGTATAAGGTCACAGAGTGTGCCAGTAGGAATGGTTATATGAGTGCGAGTACGCAAAAAATTATCACAGGCGTTAATGCCTTCATTATGCGGAATGTTAGTATACAATGATGAGACATCAAGGGTAACTAATAAATTAAAGAGTTAGCGGGTAAATTATGGATAGCAAGGAGTTTGTTAAGAAAGTCATTAGTGTATTTAACGAAAGAATTAAGGAAGTTTACTAACTAAAGGTTTAAGGTGGTAGTCAACTAAGTGGGATATGCGTTCAGTGGGATGGTTATTAGATGACACAATAGGGCGTCCTGGGTTACCAGGTTTGTGTATTTTAGGTAGAATGTAGAAGCGTCCTGGTTTAACATCAGTTTGTATTAAGTATTGTCTCGTCTTGTCATTGAAAGAGTTGTCAGTGTACATTCTGTTGACATACACTGTAATGCGTTCTTATATGTTAGAAGTTATGTCTTCGTTTAGTTGTCGGTAAAATATGGCGTTATTAAGCGGCTGTCTTTTGCATTCGTCGATGTACCAAGATTTGTCCATAACTACAGTGCCGGAACCTTTGTCAGCGGGTTTAATAATGATGTCATGCCGTTGCTTCAGTCGGTGTACAGCTTGTCGTTCTGTGGCAGTAAGGTTATCACGAATTTTGTTAGGTTTACAAGTTGTTATGTCTAGTTTTACAGCGTCTAAAAAAGTATTAAGAGCCGGTTCTCTGTCGACTGGAGGGTTCCAAGTGCTTTTGTTATAGAATGGAGTATTTTGTTCTGTGGCGTTGTTAGGGTTATTGCTGTTATTGTCATAAAAATATTCAGCTAGTCGCATGCGTCGTGAAAAGTCGTAGATGTCGGCTGACACTTCCGGCCAATTGATATGTCGCGGTGTGGGACAGAAAGTGAGTCCACGCGAAAGAACAGATATCTCGTCGGTCGAAAGAGGAGAATTAGAAAGATTAATAACAGAAGTGCTATGTAGTTGAATGTTAGCAGGTTTAGTTTTGCGTCGAGTACGTCTTCGTTTGGGAGGCGGGACATTAGAAGGAGTGGAGTTAGTGGTGGAGTCGTGCGGAGCGTTGGATGAAGTTGATTCAGTCTCGCGTGCGTTATTATTAGCATTATTGTTGACTCGTGGGTCAAGACTCTTGTCAGCAAGAATGTTGTCAATAGGCTGGCGGAACTGGAGCAGTCTTTCTAGCGCGCCTGTTAGTATAAAGTAGAGACTCAAGCGATAAGGCCATAGAATCTAATTTAGCTGTATAATAAAAAAAGGAATCTGGTGTACAAGAGTTGCGCAAGAGTTCCTTGTGGTGTCCTAGTCTCTATCTTGTTTCGGCATTCGGCGATAAGTAACTTTAGATGGCGGTAAGCAGCAGAGTAAGAAATATAGTCCATCGTCGATAGAATTTCTGGGTGTCTGTGTATATTGGCGGTTTGCGTGGAAGTAGTGATGTTAGGATGTAATTGCGTTCTTTGTAGGTGTAGTTCTAGCCTGCTTGCCGGCTCTTCTGTATTTTTTTTTCACCTGTGGCACGCGGTCAAAAGAAACGACCGAAAAAAAATACAGAAGAGCCGGCAAGCAGGCTAGTGTAGTTCACTCGTACTTTTGTTCACTCGTGTTCACTCGTGTTCACTAATAATGACTTATCTTGGATAATTATTGGTAAACAGAATTTCCAAGATGAAAGAAAAGTCAAGTTTGGTTTTAAGCAATGCAGTTTGGATAACAGAGAAAATCCAAGAAATTTGGGGGGATTGTGCCGTTGAGTGCGCTGCAGAAGAAACGGGCCTATTAGACATATGAGTATAGCAAAACTGACAATACCGTGTAGCATGAAACTTTTGCTGGAGTTTAATTTCGCGACTGCCGATTTTTTTGTCTTGCGGATCGAACTAATTTAATTTTCTTCTTGGGAGTATTCTCACTTCTCTGTCCGTGTCGTCTAGTTCGATTACACTGCGAGCTCGTAGCATTTCCATTGATCACAAGGGTTGTGGTTATTTGGAAGAATTTGTTTCTGTTTTTTTGAAGGAGTTTTCTTGTAGGCAATCGGCGAAAATTAGATCCCGCGAAACTTTCATGACACGCGGTTGTACAGACCCGTATAATAGCAGCCAAACTGAGTATTGTCTTTGTACAATTGTTAAGTTCTAAATCGACGCAGGAACTTTAATAAGTCCCGTTCGGTGATATTGCAACAATACCATTCACAGAGGTATAGGCTGGGGGTCTGCAAAAGGTCCCCCCCCCCCCTCCATCGATTTTCAAATGGTCCGTTTTGTTATCGCAATACCTTTTGTGAAGATCAAACTCTGGTCGTCTTTGGTCTGTAACTTCTCAATAACTTTCGAAGTATTAAAAAATAGTTAACTCACATTTCCTCAGTCTGCGCAATAGGTTTGCAACTTTTAGAATTTTCACAAGAACACAGAACACAGTTAAATCAAATATATTTCCGCTTTTTTTAAGCTGGAGCTCCGAAATTCGCGAGAACATTCCTGGAAATGGATAGATGCCTCTTTTGTAACGAGTATTTGAACACTACTCAACCGATAAGTGTGTTACGCCAAAAGGGAGCTGATACTAGTATCAATAGGACAAGCGGAGAAATTCGCGCAGAAGTCGGGCAAAGTGTCCATGTCAAGTGCCGCCACGACTTTTATCGTGATGCTGATAGGGCAAACAATATCTCTAATGTCGAAGATCCCTCTAGCATTTCATCGGTCGCTAGACGTTCCACAAAATCTCAGTTTCGATCAAGTGAACATTGTTTATTCTGTGGTGAACCAGCAAAGTACGAGGTGACGAAGAAAGGCTTTGATGCTATCCCAGTCAGAACCATGGATTTCCAAGATTCAATCGCTGAATAATAATCGGATGAATGGGCAGAGATTGTTCGAGGCAGGTTGGAATACGCCAGGGATCTTCACGCCACAGATGCCGTTTACCACCATCAGTGCAGTGTTAACTTTCGAATTGGAAAGCAAGTTCCGCGACAGTACAGCTGTAGTCCCAGCACCGACACCTCGAAACGACCACGGCAAGTCGGACGACCAGTCGACTCCGCGAAAACTACAGCGTTTCTCAAAGTCACAAAATACTTGGAAGAAAATGATGAAGAGCAAATCACCGTCAATGATCTGTGCGCCAAAATGGAAGAATATCTTGCAGGGTCCGAAGACGATGCATACAGTACTAGATATATGAAAACGAAGCTGGAAGAGCATTTTAGAGATATAATTGTTATAGCAACGTACAATTATATAGGGGCATTGAGCTAATGTAGTAAGATTCCAGCAAACCGCCGCATCTCTAATGAACAAATTCTACTGTACACCAAAGTAAGACGATTGTGAAGCAGAGAAGCTGAGAATCGTTACGACAGTGGCAAAGCTAATCAAGAGCGACATAAAGAATTTAGATGCCTTAGATAATGACTATCCTTGCACCAAAGACTTGCCGTCCATTCAAAAGGCTTTGGAATTCGTCCCCAATCTTCTAAGACTATTTTTGAAAGTGCTACTGGCTGGTAAAGATGTCGACTTGAAACTCGCTTCAATTATCGCACAGGCTCATAATGCAGGGAACAAGACCGAGAGTAATTTTGGCGCCCTTACCACTTGGCCTTGGAGTACACTAGATGCACCACCGTTTTGCGTCGAAATGTTTGATTGACACGTTAAATTACCATGGTTTCTGTTCGTCGTACTGCAGAGGTCCAGAGTTTTGAGAGGGCGGTGATAATGTAGATCACAATACGAGGACTCTGGATGGCCAAGGGAACATTTCACGGAATGGGAATTATTGCTGCTGTAACACCTGGAACAACAACTAGCAAAGCAGTCAGGAAGACACCTGTTAGTAATGAAGACATCGCTGCGGCTGGAAAGATAGCTATTCAAAAGTACCAAGGACCAAGTGAGGAGCCATCGAAGTTGTTGTTCAGGGAAATTAAAGATCTACAAGTACAGGACTCGACCTCTAACCCTGACCTTCTGTGGAAGTTAGCGCAACCTCTAGTGCGGTCGCCCAGTCCCGGTTGGTCGGGAACAATGCAACTGGTATGCAAAGGTAGTCACCCAGGACAGTCGTCCGTGATGTTTCTGCCAATGATCGATATGCCCCTGGCGCCGGATTTGACCTGTATTTACCCTACCCTCGCATTTGTAGCTGAGCAAGCAAAGCACTACGACGTCATACCAATTATCACGTTTGACCAGCGACTATGGTGGAAGGCCTCGATGATTGTGTTGAACGAGCCTCAAGCAAGTGAGTTATCTTTCTTTATTTCACACTCGTTACTTTACATTTGGGTAGTTTACAGACATACACTTAATAATTATGATAATAGATATGGGGGGGAAGGGGAAAGAAGAAAATATATAATAGGAAAGGGTGCAGGGAAGTTGAAGGAACTAAAAGTTTTCTAAGTCAACTCCCCATTAAGTGAAACAAATATGTGTGGTGTGATCTGCCTTTGCCTATAAATCCAAGTAATCATAGTCATATAGTAAATAATATTATTTTTTTAAATCGAAAAGAAGTTAAGGACTGTTAATGTATGGTAAAAAAAATACAATAACAACTAAGAAATGTACATTAAGCTGTATCATCTGATTAATCATAATTTCATCACAAGTAAAGTTAAGTGAAAGGAGGTGAAAATTTACACGTAGGCCATTAAACAGTTATTTTTTATGCGACTTTTAAATTTTGAGCGTTTGAGATCTCTCGTGCTAGTTGGTACTAATTATTCCAGAGTTTAATACCAGTTGATTTAATAGAAAATTTTCCATAATTTGTTGAGGCTGGTAAGACAAAGAGGTTCTTTGAAGCATGTCTAGTATTATAGTTATGTATCAGTTGGAGGCTGGTTTTGCATAATTTTGAAAGGCTTGAGGTAACTGATTATTAATATAATCATGCATAAATTAGCCAGTAACAAAACGAGCGGGGGACTGGAACCGAGTCAGTAAAACTAATTCAATTAATAACAAGTCAAAGTAAGCATTATTTTCCAAAAGAACAGATCAAACTTAGCTAGTCTGGAAAGTTTGGTGAACTATGGCTCCATATTGACGATGCTAGAAGGCATCAAATATGTCAATTTTCCCATACGAACTCTCTTATTTTTTAACGTTGTCCCTCCAAACCATACATTCATTGTAAAATTTTGGAGGGACAAAGAAATTTCAATTGCTTATAGTTCAGACAAGATTCACTTGAATCACGTCAAACTTGGCACACATGCTAATGTCAACATGCTCTATCATATGATGAACTTCATTTTAGAATTAGAGTAATTCTCATAAACTCGGTCCCAGTCCCCTGCTCGTTTTGTTACTGGCCAATAGAGCAATATGTAGGTAATTAATTTCTGATATTTGTAGAATGCCAAGGTACTTAAAAAGTGGCGGGGCATGGGATTGGAAATCTGAAAATGTCATTATTCTGATAACTTTGTTGTTTTAAAAAATGTGTGGCCATCTGATGGCAGGGTCTGGTATCGAAGAAGTTCTCGAACTGATTTACGCTAAGAACGCTGTTGGACACATGCTGACTGGTAAGACCATGGCAAGAGCCATAAGAGGACACGTTCTCGTTGACGAAGCCCTTAATTCGCTGCTGGTGTGCGACACTTTCAACGTCCCCCTTCTAGTCAGCGCTAGCGATCGTGTAACAGCAGAAAATCGTGGAAGTGAAGGAGGGTCTACTGAAGTGGAGGAGCGAGAGGAAACCATAGCAGAGCCAGAGAATATATACTGACAAGGACTTGGAACTTGTGAAACTTCTCTATATAAACAGCTCATGGATGGCGATAGTACGGTAGATCAAGCGACAGGCCACAATCTGTACACGAAGTCAGGATACATCTACCTACAGATGATGGACGACATAGAACAGAAGAATCCTGATGTATATAAGAGTTTCCAAGAGGGACTACACGTGGTTCGTAGAAGTGACCGCTACTGGGCCGGGCTATCCACTGATCTAATCATAGAGCAGGTTCTAATGCGCAGTGTAAAGACATCTGGCGGATAATCTTGATGCTGAATTGAAGAAACTGTTTGGTGAGAGTTAGCCGGATCCAAAGTGAGGGTTATTGACGTCGCGGCGGGAACTGGAGTTGTTGGAGAGGAGCTGCGGAGCCTGGGTTCCACTTCAATTGATGCCTTGGAGGTACAGACCACATCATATGCCGTGAAATATGTCAAATGAAATACTTTAATTGAAAATTGGTTTTCGGAAATTCGCAAAATTCATACATATAGGCAATTCAAGGTATAAGGATCGACAAATAAAACAAAATTGCTATAGCCTAAATTTAGTAGGCCATACCAGAGTCCATATATTGTGGTGTAATAATAAGATGTATGCATGTCCTGGTGTAAAAATTGTATAGAAGGTGGTGAATTTTATACTCAACAAAATATCTGGATTCTGATTGGTCAATGACGAGCGATCTAAAGGCCATTGAGTGCACAATCACATGCTCTCGGCAAATGTTTGCTTAGTACATATTATAAACAAAAGATCGCATGATTGAACTGCTCGTGCTATAACTAATTTATAGGCACTGAGTGATGTTTTGAAAGTTCTCAAATTCCACTCGTCGTGCAATTATTAGAACTTTCAAAATATCACTCAGTGCCTATAACTCCCGTATAGCACTCGCATTCATGCGATTTGATTTTTCTTTACATATCGTATCATATAGTATTAAAATACAATAAAGTGTGCCTGCTGTCTCGAGACCACCGTCCGACAACCCAGAGCCGCAAGCAAGAAAGTATGCAAGAGCCTGCAGATGTTAATCCGTTTATACTGCAGTCGTGTCATAAAAGAGTTCATAAAGAGTTGTTCATAAACGGGATAGAGTCGTGTCGTGTTACCATGGTGCTATGACTACGAAGCCATTCTCGGCTAAAAATATATGTTTTGCGTCAGAACATTTTTCAGGTTTTAACCTAATGAATTTTTCAAGAGTGTGCGGAATGATTCACTTTCGGTACTCATAACTCTCTTGATCTTGTCACTGAAAACAGGTCCGGACTTCCGGCCTACCAACAAGAATGCTCGCATGTACTGAGTTATTCAACACCTGCCCAGACAGGGCCTGAGGGTTCTTTTCAAAACTTGTACACTTTTAGCTTGTTAACTGACGGCGCTATGCAAGAAGCCCCTCCCTCGCTTTTCCTTCTTCCCTTTTACCGCGTTTAAAACTTGCCTCCAGGGGAACCTATGATAGTAAGAACGGAAGGAGAAAACTTTCCTTCGATTATCCTACTTTTTCAATCTCAAATCTACCCAGGTTTAACCATACTAAATGATAATGTAGCGATTTTAGAAAACGGCTCCCTTTCAATGGCAGAATTTCCAGGAAGATGGCCGACAAACATAGAGAGTTAACAGTCTTTCATTTTTTGACGGATCTATATATCTAGCCGTCGGCATATCGGCTGCTATTAACTATCTTCTTACCAGTATAATGAAAAGAATCCAAACGTTAAGCCGATAACAGATGAACCGACTTAATTTCTTTTATCATGGGGAAATAAAATATGTGAAACACTTGGGCTTAAATTCTGTTTTACTACAAAGCTCTCAAATTCATGAATTATTCATTACTCCTAAGCCAATGGAGTTCATCCAATCCAGATATTTCGTAATTTACATAGCCATGCATTAAGCAACAGGGATTGGACTAGTTAAGGAAAACTGGATGGAAATATAAAACGGTCAGTACGGAGTAGTCTCGAACTATCGACCTAAGAGAAAATAACTATGCAACGAAAAACCCGGCAAACAACACTTCCTAATTATCCAATAATACTGGTTATAGTGTTTATATTGTCATTCGTGTGAGAATTTATTTCAAACACTCATTCTTTGTACGTGTTTCAGATCAGGGGTTCCAAATACCTCGAAAACAATAAAACCCTCGGGGCTGTGCCGCTCTTGTTTCATTGTTTTCTTGATATTTGGAACCCCTGATAAAACACTTGACTGATTCGTACTTGAAACAGCTCTTTCTTTTACAAGTGTGTACGTAAACGACTGCATACAAGGTTATTAAAAAAATACCTGCTACACAGTAACTTGCAAAGATCTACCTATCTATCTACCTATCTATCTACCTATCTATCTGTCTGAATAACTATCTATCTATCTATCTATCTATCTATCTATCTATCTATATGAATACTTCGCAACACCTTGTGGGTAACACAATAAATATTATTGAAAAATCGTTTTAGTTTTATACTTCTTTAATGTTCACCGTATGTTGCCCTTCGTCAAAACATGACCTGTTTACATTTCAACTCGAAATCATGCAGCCAATCACAAGCCACCGCTCTCTTTGCTGTGTGTGGTGATTTGGTAGCATGTGTGAAGGACTATTGTGGTGGCTTGATCGATCAATTTATAGAACTTTAGTAAACCTGGCATGGGTTAGAGTTCCTTGATAATCTAAATCTAAACAAAATGCCTGTTAAGAGAGGTCTGGTTGCGCCACAGAACACATTTATTCAGACAATCATCAAGAAATTCGATGGCTCCCGTAAGTAAAAAGGCACCCGCATCTAACTCTCCTCTCCTCTACTTGGCCGTAATTGATTTACATATGCTCTCTTCATCTCGTTATTTTTCTCGTTTTAGCCGACCGAAACTTCATCTTAGGGAATGCCCAGAGTGCTGGCCTACCAATAATCTACTGTAACGAAGGATTTTGCGAGTTAACGGGTTATAGTAGAGCAGAACTGGTTCAAAGGAACTGTAGTTGTGACTTCTTATGCGGCCAAGGAACAAACGAGGAGGCTAAACGAGATGTCAAAAATGCACTCAAGGGCACAGAGGAAAAGCATGTGGAAATACTTTACTACAGGAAAGACGGTAAGTTAAACACGTTTTACTATAATGCGGTAAGTTGTCAATGATTGAGTTAGGAATTACGCCATGTAATGGTCGTTTTGCTGCTTATTTGGCCTACTGTTTGTATCAAAGAACATGTGTAAATTAGTGGTCATGCATGCATGCGCTCTTGCTTGAAAACATAAGTTACATAAGAAAACTTATATGCGAAGGACAATGAAGGACAATTCGAAGTCTTTGTTGTCGCTATGAAATCTTCATTGCCAGTCGGTCATAGCGTTAGTATTCTGTATTTAATCTAATGTATATAGAAATGACCCCTGTAGCTGTGTTAAACACGCTAATAGTAAAACTAAAAGCCAAGGAATCGAAATTTATTTCCACTGGAAGCGAATGTTGACACCTGCAGGCGTGTGATAACCTATCTGAGTGATCCCTCAAGTTAGATGAACATCTTAAACTTACTTTGTTATTCTTTATATTCAAATTTACCGACAAAGAACTTTAAGAGGCTTGTTTTGAGATGTATTAAGCAGTTTTTTCCTCCAAAACATGGCTTGCGCATAATTTGAATACAGAAGATGCATTCAGAAAAAGCCGGTATACATTTAATACATGCATGTATGTTCTTTCATTACGATCATGCAGCTTGTTTCCTCTGCCCATAAACCTTTTATGGTGTTTAATATATCTGTTCGTTTATTTGCGTCTATCTTTTAATAGCGTTATCTAAATGTGTTGTGCACGTGAAAATGCCTAAACTTTAAAGCGTTCGCGGCTGTCGTTCCATAAACGGCATACATGTAGGTTAAGCGTCGATCGCTTAGAATATTTACACTAAAAGTATTCCCGTTCATTTAAATGTTGTAAGTGGTATCATTTCCGAAAGTCAGCAGGCTGAGACACCATTTTGAAATCTGCAGATTAATTTCCAAAATTTCGCAGTGTTTGCTTTCTTCATTAATCAGGTCGAAGTAATTACGACAGCTCTTATTATCCTTATATGGGATCCAGGACTAAAAGTTTGGGTAAAATGGAGACGTAGTCGACTGTCTATAACTATGAGTGCTAATTTTTTCAACCCTAGCTCTTTATGACCTAAATTTATGTCCGTCACGTCCACATGCAGTCTTGATATGCCATATACATGTACGTACCAGCAAGTCTTATGTTGTTGACACAAGGCCAATTTTCGACATCTCTTCAAGGGTTAATCTAATATTATACGACGCATAAATTTTCTTGTTTGTCGTATTTTGTTATCATAATTGGCGTTTCCTGTGCGTTTTTTTTCTCAGCAGGATCCAGTCTAAATTATTGAATGTTGCTAAAAAATCAGATTTCCTTATCAAATAAAAAAAACTCAAGAGCTTTAATGTTTGCACTTGTTAGAATTTATAACCATAAGTTTTTATAACCATAGTTTGCACGAAGTTAAAAACAATAGTCAATATATTAATTTGAAGTTGTTCAGGGGAAATGATGTTAATATGAGGTGATAATTATAAAAAGTCAACAATGAGCATCGTTTGAGTGTTTTTCAAACATGATTTAAAGAATATAATAATTATTGTTTTAAATCCAGGAAAAAATACAGAACCAGAATGCTTGTGTGTATTTTATTTAGGGAGAGCTGGCGCGGTCTGCATAATACATTGACATTCAGCTGTTTGGAAAAAGCTTTCCTTATTAAATGCATCATTACTGACAGTCATTCATTAAGGAGCACAGTCCATAATAATAACTTCATGATTAATTATTTCAAAGGCTTTTTTTCCATTTTTTAGCACTGTAGAAACAAACAAGTCCATAACAATGAACTTCAAGGTTATTTTGATATATTTTGGTTCCTGCTATGGAATGATAATACAAATCATGATAAGAAACTAACTTGCACACATGAATGAATTTTACAAATTTCCAATTAGTTGTTGGCATTGTAAGACTATAGTTTGAATAATTGTCACAATTATATAGGCCCATTTCAGATGTGGTGAACTTTTTATGCACTGGACGCTGGAGTGACTGTTCATGCAAACTTAATTCATTGAAATGATTATTGTAGTGATCAAGGAATCTGGGCCTAGATTTTAGCTTTAGTGTGAAAATTAAATTTTAAGATAGCATAGGTCATGCATAAATTTATATGTACAATGTATTTCAGCACATGAGAAAGTGATGTTTGAGAGTTGCATAATGCAACAGCTAGCATCTGCCAAACCTAATTCATCTGCTACACTTAATTCAAGCTTGTCAAATCCAATTGATTCAGATGCCGCTTTTCTGCCATACTTAATTCATCTATTAAGTTTGTCACATGAATAGTTAGCCATCTGAACGAGCCTAGCTGTGCAATTGGCAGTGTTCCCTAGTTTTTCAACTACTGGTACATTGTAAATATTATAGCATGCTGCTACAAGTATTTGTGGTCAAACATCCATCCTCCTTGATTTTTAATTTATTCAATTTAATAAGCTGCATTCATCCTTTACAAAAAGGGATTAATTTTTTTAATATACATTGTATTTTACAAACAACATGGATGATTGATTATGTAGATCTACATGGTATGAATAATGTCAGCTGCAACCAAGCCCTTGCCTGCTTTATATAATTATTACGTGGAAATAAATACATAAAATATATACAATACATGTATAAGGTTTCTAAATTTTTATGTTCATTTGTTACTTATAAATGCACTTTTAGCAGCAATAATTTATTATTATTGTGATGTTTATGTGCCATATAGAACAACACCTTAATCATACATGTATGTTGCTTTTTAATATATATTAAGTATCAATGAAATACCAGAGTCAATCTCTTAAAAAAAAGTGATATCTTCACACACAAAGATAACACTTTAAATTTATTTCCTAGCCAATCCAGTAAGGGATAAAAACTGGTATTTCAAGGATAATTATATATTATTAAACAGAACCTTACATTACAGGGCTGCTAGGAGATATTATAGAATTTTATTTTCTTGTGTTGATGACATATTTTACTTGTTTACTGCACTCTGACACTATATATATATAGCTTGTAAGATATTTCATCAAAACTCGAAAATAGCATTCTTTTAAATTCTCCATGCTGTCATGTAATATCCTGTGTGAAGGACATCTTCGATGGAAATAATATGGGTTTACACATACATGATATAACTTGTGTAGAAGTCTGCAGTTGTTATAGCCTTATAGATATAAATCTTGTGGTATGATAAGTGGTATTAAAATAAGCAAGCTATTTGCGATATCTATCATGATGGAATAGAAATGAAAAAATTATGTAGAAAATAGAAGATGACAATAATATTGCCAGGTATATCCATTCAACAAAACAATTTTAAAGTTGTTCAATATGCAGACAATACAACTGTCTTAATTTCAGACATCAAATCAGCATGACACACGTTTGAATTATGAGAAAATACACACAAAAATGCTCCAGTTTTATACAAGTCATCCTTAAGAACTAAATCAGAAGGACTGGCATGGCTTGGATACAGGGATGGCTACATAAAATTACCTATATATTGCTTTGGTGTTAATTTCTGTTATGATTATAACAAAAAGGCTGTTGATGAAAATTTCACTTCAAAAATAAAATCTATTAACAGATTGTTGAACACATTAATTTTGGAAAAGTAGAAACGTATGTGTAACCCCATATGGGAGAATTAATATAGTTAAAACTTAGCACTATTCAACTCAACTACAGTGCTTCCGTCATGCCAATTAACACATTTAATAAAAATAGAAAATAAAATGATTTGAGCATTCATGTACATATGGAATGGAAAACTGCACCAACTTTTGAATAACACAATGATCAGTAAAAATAGATAATAAATTATGGTATTTCTTCACAAATAAGCTGCACCAGTTTTTTACCTTTAAAATTTGGAAAGTACAGGTAACAAAAAATGGCTCAAAGTTAATTTTTGGGGTGCGGCTTATTCATGAGTGTTTTCAAATTTTTTTTTTGCAATGACCATAAACAAAACCTTATAAACAGACAGAGCACAAGTGTCAGTGAGTTTTTCTACTCAAGCTCCTCTCTTTCGCTTTCCAAAGAAAACTACCCTGGTGAAAATCTTAGGAGGATCCTGCTAGGATCTTTAAAGATCTTAAATAGGATCTTTAATAGGATCCTATATAAGATCCTTAAGGATCCTGTTTGCAGATCTTTAAAGATCCTCAAAGATCCTAGTAGGATCTTCAAGGATCTTTAAAGATCCTTTAATGATCTTTAAAGATCCTTTATGGATCTTTGAGGATCCTCAAAGATCTTTAAAGATCCTAGCAGGATCTTGTTCAGGATCCTCAAAAGATCTTTAAAGATCCTAGCAGGATCTTGTTCAGGATCCTCAAAGATCTTTAAAGATCCTAGCAGGATCTTGTTCAGGATCCTCAAAGATCTTTAAAGATCCTAGCAGGATCTTGTTCAGGATCCTCAAAGATCTTTAAAGATCCTATATAAGATCCTTAAGGATCCTGTTTGCAGATCCTTAAAGATCCTCAAAGATCCTAGTAGGATCTTTAAGGATCTTTAAAGATCCTTTTATGATCTTTAAAGATCCTTTATGGATCTTTGAGGATCCTCAAAGATCTTTAAAGATCCTAGCAGGATCTTGTACAGGGTCCTCAAAGATCTTTAAAGATCCTAGCAGGATCTGGTTCAGGATCCTCAAAGATCTTTAAAGATCCTGCTAGGATCTTTGATGATCTTTAAAGTTTTCTCAAATAACTTCAAGGAACCTTTAAGATCTTCCTAGGGTACTCAAGGATCTTTAAATATCCTTTATGGAACAGGTCACTGGTTTAGGCACATTTTACATGTACACTGTAAGCTACATGTACAAATGCTTACTGAGATATGACATTCAGGACAATTTAGTATTCCATTGGCTAAGATGTGAGCAATTTGTAGTGATCATTCTGTGTATTCTTATTCCGAATACGGTCAACCAAATGCACCCTAAGTTACAGCTTCCCATTCTGTTACCCCAAAGAAAAAGGTAATGTCCATATAGTTAGAAGAGAGATTATGTGAGGATAAAAATAACCCTTTGACTAGATGTAAAGACCACATTTATGAAACTGCTAGTCACTCACAACAACAAATTTATTACTGATTGCAAACAGAACAGTGCCTACATGTACATGTAAAAGACAGTGTTGGGTAATTATCATTAGAAAAACTGCACTTACATGTATATTAGGGAGTGAACATTTATATATTGTGTATAAATTTCACCACTAAAAACTATGGCCCAAAAAGCCTTTCCTATTACACATAGCAGCTCAGCTGCGCGATGCATGTGTCTTTCTGTAAACAGCCCAGTTCCTGTACATGCACACCATATCTTTATAGGGTATTCTCTTTTGGAATTTCCTGTTACACGTACTTGTAGTAATTAGAAAATTCTACATAAATTCTACAGGTAGCTTTAGTTAGTAAACTCCCTTATACATGTATGTACAAAGTCTGCTGAAGCTAGATTAAAAATGTGAGACAAAAATGCTACAAGCCAAAGTTATTGGAGTGCTGCTCAATAGTCTAGTTAAAAAATCAGTTTTACGTAAGTGTTTACTTCTTCAATAATTATAATATTACAGGGTTATTAATTGAACTAAAAGTTAATTACCCTTTTAGGTTCTGAGTACAACAATACAACAACTGTATGTAACAAAGTCCATCATTATTTTGGGAACAGACACATTTTCCCTTGAAGTACTGAGGTCCTCCAGGGATTCATGCACTTGTTCAGTACTTAATAAGCACTGTTTACTGCCTAGAAAAAAACACCATGTGATTAGTTCTCTTGAGCTTGTCTAGAATTGTATATACTTTAAATTATAGGGACAAGATGGTCACTTAGCCTAACTGACTTACATGTATAATGGGTTACTACATGTAGTTCCTGTTAAAACTTATTTAAATGTTCCTCAGCTCAGGACTTAAACCAGAAGTGAGTGATATACAGAATTCTGATATACATGTAAGCAGTCTAGTACGGAGCCAGCCAAGCTCAACATTTTGTGCCCACAGAATATGTAGAGCATTTATAGCATAAGTAATAAACCAAGGAAATCATGAGAATAAAGTATCTTTAATTACACCGTATAGTATTGTGTAGTGAATTAGACTTTCTTAGAAATAGCTCCACTGTGATGCTCAACACAAATTATGACAAAAATATAATCAACAACACTGTTGATTGCCCTTGTAAGAAATTTAGACTTTATTTCCAAGATTTTCTTGGTTTATGATTTACATTGTAAACATTACATCAGTACATGTGCACTAATATCGAGCTTGTGCTCCCTTAACCTGAATTTCAGCCGTCTCCTCTGGTTCGTTCCTCCCAAGAGAGGAGACGGCTGAAATTCAGGCTAGTGCTCCCTGTGATAGAAGATTAGAGCTCTTTATACATATAATTGTATAGCCTAGTAGGCAGTAAGGAGTGTTTTATCACCTGAGCTTCATGAATTTAATGCCTGAAATAGTAAATATTTGAAGGGGAAAACATTAAGTTACTGAGTCTTTTCATTTTAGTATGTTTATTTAGTAGTACTAGTAGTATTGTATTCATCCACAGAGTACAGTATGCTTCATATTTCAAAACGTTTCAGAAACACTACTCCGCATAATATTTGTTTCAGGAACGTCAAGCCATAAAGCAGTAGCAATATAATGCAACGTATTAGAACGTACTGTGCTTGATACAATGATCTTTGGTAATTAACGCGCTGATACAGATACATAAACATTGTTAGACTTGTTAGTTGTAACGTAGGAATGATTAGTTACTTGCCTGATTCAGAAAGATCAAAGAGTTAACTGGTGAACTTGAAGTCCGTTGACCACTATTCATTCGGTTTTGCAATCACAATAACTTTGCACTTTTCAAAGTAATCACCATAACCAGTGCGAGTTTCCTTGTTTTCATGCCCGTTATTAAGAATAATTTCCTTTGAATAAACCTCCAAACTCCCTTCACCAACTGTAGAAAATGTCCGCCAAAAACCGTTGAACATTGAGCCCACAGGCATTGTGACCCGCTGATCCACTTAAAAAAGGCCAGGTGCCACAGCAGTAAAGATGGCGGCGGCAAACTTGGAAGTCACGGCTATTAGTATTAAAGAATGGTTTATTCTTTGGGACATTGCAACGAAAAGATAAGTTAAAACTTTCTGCATTATTTACACTGATAGTGACTGTTGTTTAAACAAGTTTTTTTGTATAGACAAGGGTTAAATATATGTATCAATTAAGCAACTTTACCAAATTTCCCACAGCTTCTTTTTATCGTTCCAGAAATGAAAAAGGAAATATTAATACGTCAAAGACGATGAAATTTTATAGTCTTGAATACTTCTGTAAGTAGTGGTACTTGCTTACCAGATAACAAATTTAAAATAAATATGAGTTTAACTTTAATGCTTCTTGAATTTGTCATTTTCTGGTTTTGCCTTTATTTTGTTATTAAATATTTTTTTATTAGAAAATCTAGGAGTCTGGATCAGGGATCAGGAGTCAGGGTGCAATTCTGATGGAATATTAAACTACTATTTTCCCTCCTTTCTTTCTGATGGAAATTTAAACCATAGAATCCTGATGAATTGCCCCCATGGTATTAATAGATTACAAAGGATGTTATACATGAGGGAGGTACATCTATTTATAATATCGAATTGGGTCCTTTAATATGAGCAATAAAAGAAGCTCAAGCTCAAGACCTATTTTTGGCAAGTCACAAACTAAATCACAAATTTCAAGATAAAATACAGTAGATTTATATTTTTTCCTCTTTATTATCTAGTAATTTAGGGTAATTAACTAATGCCCCTTTACACTTGTTATGATTGGTAGTGACCTAGGGGAGGGGAACATTACATGAGGGGAGGACATAATCTACAGGGGAGAAGTATTCATGGAGGTTGTGTATATGGAGTCAAAAGGAGGGGATTAATTTAATGCAGGGAATATATATCCATGGATTCTAAAGTGTGGTTTAATATTATTATGATAAGTGCTAATATGTAGTTGAGTCATAACTATTTTGAAGAGCTGTCTGCACATTGTAGGAACCTATAAAGAACTTTAAAGAATCCTTAACGTTTTCCTTGTAAGATCTTTAGACAATCCTTTAAAGATCAGTTGAGGATTTCAAAGCTATTTTAGAGGATCTTATCAGTATCCTTTAAAGGAATTGAGACAATGTCCTTCAAAGATCCTGCAATGATCCTTGTAGGATCTTTTACAGAACTTGCAAGGATCCTTGGCTTTTTCCTTGTAAGATCTTTTAAAGATCCTTGAAAGATCCTTTTAGTATTCTGCAGGAACTTTAGAGGATCTCAGCAGGATCCTTTAAAGGAGTGAAGGCAACATCCTTCAAAGATCCTGCATTGATCCTTGTGGGATCTTGTAAAGAACTTGCAAGGATCCTTTACTTTTTCCTTGTAAGCTAATCTTTTCAAGATCCTTGAAAGATCCTTTTAGTATTCTGCAGGAACTTTAAAGGATCTTAGCAGGATCCTTTAAAGGAGTGAAGGCAACATCCTTCAAAGATCCTGCAATGATCCTTGTGGGATCTTGTAAAGAACTTGCAAGGATCCTTTACTTTTTCCTTGTAAGATCTTTTCAAGATCCTTGAAAGATCCTTTTAATATTCTGCAGGAACTTTAGAGGATCTTAACAGGATCCTTTAAAGGATCCTTTAAAGGAGTGAAGGAAACATCCTTCAAAGATCCTGCAATAATCCTTGTAGGATCTTGTAAAGAACTTGCAAGGATCCTTTACTTTTTCCTTGTAAGATCTTTTCAAGATCCTTGAAAGATCCTTTTAGGATTCTACAGGAACTTTAGAAGATCCTAGCAGGATCCTTTAAAGGAGTGGAGGCAAGATCCTCAAAAGAGCCTTTAATGATCCTTAAAGGTTCCTGTAAAGAACTTTAAGGGATCCTTGACTGTCATCTTTATAAGATTTTTGAAGGATCCTTAAAGGATCTCTAAATAACCTCCAAGGGTCTTTTAAGGATCCTGTAAAGATCTTTACAAGAAAACATTGAAGGATCTTTGCAAGTTCTTTACAGGATCCTTCAAATATCCTTGATAACATATTGATGGTATAAGATCTTTTAAAGGTCCTTGATAGATCTTTGAAAGATCTTTGTAAGATCCTTACTTTTAAAGATCTTTGAAGGGTCTTTGGGGATCTTTAAAGATCCTTGCAGATCCTACAAGGATTTTCACCAGGGTATAGCTGTCCATTTGATTGTCATCTTCTCTTGACTACTATAAATATCTCATATGATTTCAGTAAAAAGAAATAATAAATTACAGTAAGAAACAGACTCTTAATAAAGCACTGAAGTTTAGCTGGGTAAAATGAAGGATGTGCAATGAAAATTCAAGTTAGAAAATTATTCCCTTTTCATTCTCAAAAATGTTGGAGAGTCATTTACATGCATGTACATTACAAGCCTTAGAATAATTGGTTGATGTAACAATGTCACTGTTTTACAGATTTGGCATGAAATTACCTAACAATAACAATAACAAAGAAACTGTTGACAACTTGGATGTAGAAATCAGTTAATGTAACAACAAAAATATTAAAAGTATTAAAAGTTGGTCTCGTTTATCCTGCCCATGTACAAAGGGTAGTTTACAGAATAATTAGTGTTCTTTAATAAAGAGAAGTAATTCTGTAAACTACCCTATTGTATTATAGAATAATAATAATAAAAACACATTTATATAGCGCCATATACACTAACTGCCCTATGGCACTTTACAATTCCTATAAATTAAAAACTTAATACTAAAAAGTTAAAACACTACTAAGAAATATACAACAATATAATAAAAATGTTTTTAGGCGAGATTAAAAAACAGAAACCGAGTCACTTAGCCTTATTTGTAAAGGAAGATTGTTTCAAAGTTTTGGGGTGGCCACCGAGAACATTCTATCGCCAGAACATTCTATCGCCATAACTCTTTAAGCTCGATTTTGGTATATTTAGTACTATAAGAAATTAAAGTGCTGACTACATGACCTAAGATTCCTTCTCTGAGAGTAAATATGAAGAAGATCACTAATGTATGATGGTGCTAGATTATTTAGAGACTTACAGGTTAAGAGGAGAATCTTAAATACAATACGCTGCTCTATGGGAAGCCGGTGAAGTTCCTGAAGCACAGGCGTAATATGTGCAAACTTAAACGTACAAGTGACAAGACGTGCTGCACAATTTTGGACTGACTGCAGCCTCTGAATGAGATATTTAGGCAGCCCATAGAGCAACGCATTACAATTGTCCAATCTGCAAGTTACGAAAGCATGGACAAGTGTTTCTACACAATCATTAGATAAATAATCCCTAATTTTAGTTAACTTTCGAAGGTGGAAATATGCAGATTTACGTATTGACATAACATGCTGTTCGAAAGATAAGCCATCATCAAATACTACACCAATATTCCTTGCTTTAGATGATTGCAAAACATCATGATCGCCTACTGAAATAGAATTCAGGCATGGCCGAGGACGATATGTTGAGCTGATTACAAGAAGCTCAGTTTTGTCTCTATTAATCATTGGGGAAGATTTACAGGAAGCAAGCACCTCATCCAGTGCCTAATGCTCCATAGCTACAGCAATGGTTGATAAGAGCAGACTTTGTAAGAATGCGGAGGACCTAAGATACTGAGTTCCTCCATTAATTTACAGTATGGCATGATGTGATGTTGAAATGGTTCCTTGGATTTGCTATTGCCCTAATCCAGATCCAGTCAAATTATAGTTCTGGGCCCGGTTGTTCAAAGCCCGATTAGTGCTAATCCAGGGTTAATTTCCATGACAACCAATAGGTTCTGTGCAGAGTTAATCCAGGATTAACAATAATCGGGCTTTGAACAACCCGGCCCTGATTACATTGTGATAAAATGTTCTCTACCGTTACTTGCTTGAAAGCATAATACATGTACAGCCACAGCTTGGTTTGCTGTACTTTTTTTACACTTATATGAAATTCCCTGTAATGAATAAAATACATGTATATGAGAGCAAGGTCCAATTAAATATACCTAATAAAGTTATTGACTGAGTTTTTACCCCTACTAATTATCATGGGCCATAAAAAGGGAAAAAGAGGATCCTTAACTTACAGTGAAGACAAAACAAACAAGTTTAATGAGAGCTGGCCTAGAAAACAACTCCTTGTAGTTGCTGCCAGCCGGCAAATGTTAGTAGCCAAGATGACAACTAATTGACAAGTGTTAGTTGCCAAATATAATGTTTTAGTCATATTGATGACTGTATGATTTTTATGGTTGCAATTTCAAGCCCTGTAAGATGTTTACTAGTGTATGGCTAAAATGTCGGCTTTAGTTAAATTTTGCATTTTGTAATTAAGTAATGTATATATATACTAGTAATTTACTACTGTACCTAATATATATGGGAAGTGTTGAAGGACCCCAGACTGACCAATCATTGCTCAAAATGGTACACCTAGCCATATATAATAATATATAATTTAAGTTATTTAACAGGCTTTGAAAGTCTGATTTAAACTTAAGGTATTCAATGAATGGCGTTGTGTGAGGGGCATTCCAATTAAAAATAATGTGATCCAAGGAAACTCAAAGGCCGGTTTGTCTAACCATTTGCAGTTTGAGGTTGAAAGACGGTGACATAGGGGTTACTTGTGACGCGTGATTGGGGCTAAAATAAGTGTGTGATACGTGAAAATAGCAAAATTTAGAGCGTAATTCGTGAATTCCGGGTTTACCGTGACGTGAATGTGCCTCAAAATTATACGGGATGCGTGAATTTTAGAAATATTGATGCGTGAAACGTGATGCCGCCCCCCCCTGTGCCACCCTCTTGAAAATGTCACAGAAAAAATAGCCCCCTCCTTAGCTGCATGTATTTTAATAATCTGCATGTTGGTTCAGCTTCAGGAATACATTTGACATTTGTTGCTTTTTTTGCTGTTCATCCTGTCCATGATGTACATATTTATTATAGAGTATTGTAAAAACAGATTATTTTTAAAGAGATACATGTAAAGCATCAAATTGTTAATTACGAACAAGAACTGATAACATACAAATTGTAACTGCTCATGTACTAATCATTAACCAAAAAAGTTGGAAAACAATGACCTGACTTGTACTTGTAAAATACACATGTAAAAGGTACATTGAATTGACCCCATGATTCAATCTCTAAATCATGAATTATTTATATTTTGAGTGCCCTGTGATGTCGGATCTTGACTATATGTGAACTATTTTAAAAGTATGTTTTTTATAGTTTTACAACATATAAGACATGGACCATATGTACAAAATGTAGTTTACAGTAATTATTTTGAATTACCTATCCTCCATGCAGAAAAATAAAGGACAATTTATTAACATTCTGTTGTAATAACATTTTTGAGAGTAATCTAAGTGGGAAAAATATTGGAATGGTATGACTTGCCACAGAAACTATATGCTGTTACATTTTCTCTTTGTGTGTAAAATACTACTACATATGTTGCTATTTTGTTGGTATCCACTGTAATTATAAAATGTGATTGTATCAGACATACAATGTTAAAATGCATGGCTGCAAGCCATTGTATATGTGATTTAGCACGGATGTATGTGAGGACCCAACACATGGCTGATCACATCATGCTACTGGATTACAATATAGTTGATGTACACCTCTGCTGTGATTATTTTGTAGTATATACAGTCGAACCCCTCCTAACGGACACGCCTCGTAAGCGAACACCCCTTGTAAGCGGACACCATTTTGAAGTCCCGGCCGTTTCCTTAAGAAAACCCTATATTTGTAACCTCCCATAAACGGACACCTCCCGTAAGCGGACGCGGACACCATTTCTCTGGTCCCAACGGCAAAAAAGACCTCCCGTAAGCGGACACTTGAAAACATAATCCTCAGGAAATGATATTTATTTGATACAAAAGCACTCCTTTCATCGCACATTGTAGTTTAGAAGCGTTGCCGGACATTGATGATTCTGTTTTCACCTGAACCAATCAATTTCTGCATCTGTAACAACCTTACTTTGTGATTAAACTACCGTATGCTATCATTGTTCTTGTCCCTTTAACTCTTTTTGAAATTTCAACCCCCCGTAAGCGGACACCCCTCGTAAGCGGACACTTCGAGGCGGTCCCAAGGGTGTCCGCTTACGAGGGGTTCGACTGTAGTATATAGTTGCCACATATATACATGTATATTGGGTTCTGGGGTGTTGAGTGGGCGATGGGCAAAACAAGGAGCGAAGGGGGAGGGGGAGAGGGAAGAAAAAGGTGCACACTAGCTGGGTAGGTACTTTATATATGATATATATGGTGTACCGAATATATATCTAAATTCTACTGTATTCCCCTGTATTCTCCTCATACCCCCCCCCCCCCCCCCTGTATTCTACTGCGTTCCCCTGTATTCTACTGCGTTCTCGTGTATTCCCCCTGTGTTCTCCTGTGTTCTACTGCATTCCCCTGCGTTCCCCTGTGTTCTCCTGTGTTCCCCTGTACTCTATTGTGTTCCCCTGTATTCCCCCTGTGTTCTCCTGCATTCCCCTGTGTTCTACTGCGTTCCCCTGTGTTGCCCTGTGTTCCCCTGTATTCTACTATACTGATTTATCTTGTGCAGGGACAGCATTCCTGTGCTCTGTTCTAATTGCTCCGGTCAAGAATGAAGGAGGGAGAGTCGTTATGTACATTGTCAATCATGAAGACGTCACGTGGTCTCCTAACAAAGATGACGTCACGACACAAAGTAAGTGAAGTCGTAACTCATTCGCACTGTATTCTCGTACCTTTATTTTACACGAGGCATTGCCGAGAAAAGAATAAATTTAATTTACCCCGGTGCCTCCTATTGTAATATTTGTGTGTGACGTTCATGTGTGACGTTCGTGTGTGACGTTCGTGTGTGACGTTCGTGTGTGACGTTCGTGTGTGAAGCCTGGGTCACATTATTTTTTAGGCCCGTGTTGATGGGCCGAACACAGTGCTAATGACTACAGCTATTGTTTAATAGCGTGATTGAGTTCGGCACACGTCTGGAATGGCCCTTAGCGACATGAGCATAAGCGAAAGCAACATACGCAAATACAGTCCATTATTTATCATTATTTTGCTTTTAGCCTTACCGTAACCGTACTGTAATTTGATTGGATCAGAAAGACGAAACAATGGGTAACATTTCAACGTCACGGCATGTCGTACAGTAACCGTGCCGTAGTCAGGAACCAATACACAAACGTTAACGGAACAGAATCGGCGAAGCTTCCAGTTACATTTGGTATACCCCAGAGATCAGTATTAGGCCCAACACTATTTGTTCTCTATACAAATGACCTTCCAACATCAGTGAAATCGGGGTCTGTCTACATGTACGCTGACGACACTACAATATTTTGTTCCGGTAAATCAGCGGACGAGGTCATTGAAGAACTTAACCTCGCGTTAAAGGAACTCTATGAATGGTGTATTAAAAATAACCTTACACCACACCCTAAGAAATGTGAAGCCATGTTGTTAAGTAGAAGTAGCTGTATGGGCCCTATGGCTCCTGTGTACGTAGGAAGCTCGGTCATTAAGTGGGTTTCACAGACGCGCCTACTAGGGATGACTATAGATAACAAACTTAGCTGGACAGCTCACACGCTCCAACTCAAAAAGAACTTTGCAGGGAAGTTAGATCTTTTGAAGCGATCAAGATTTTTATCAACAGACATTCTCCAATCGTTTTATTGTAAAGTTATTCTGCCATCCGTTACGTACGGGTTAGTAGCCTGGGGAGGGTGTAATTGTATAGATAATTTTAACTCTCTTGAAAGATTACACTGTAGGGCTGCACGAATAATATTCAACTTACCAAGGGATATGCCTTCTAAAGACGTACTAAACCACGCTAAATGGCCAACGCTATTCGATAACTATAAGTTAGCTATTGTTAAATTAATTCACAAAGCCTACCTAAATAGGTTACCTACAGTTATGTCAGGCATAATTGAAAAGCGCCAACCAAAATATTCTTTCCGTGCTATTGACCAACTTATTACGCCACGTTTCAATACACGTTACATGAAACACTCCATTGCCTATAGAGGCTCAACATTGTGTAACGCATTAATATCAAAGAACACTAGCATTGTTACTTCAAGCACCAAGGCACTATCAAACAAAGTAGTAAAGATGGATACTTTTAAAGATTTTAACTTCTCCACTAATTCAGTGCAGACTACTAAATTTAGACTAGGGGAATATTTATATACATAATTCATATTTTAACTTTAAAGCATTATCTCTTTTAATTATTGTAAATAAATTTAGACAGTAGTTGTTTAATCGTCCGTTAGATGTTTTTATATTATTATAATCTTATAATCATTGTATATATATTTAGTTATACACGACCCCACAAGCTGTAAGCTTTAATAATTATCGTGTTAAAATAAAGGTTATTGATTGATTGATTGATTGAGTCATTGCCGTAACCTGCCCACTCATACGAAATCCACTCTATTGAATATGAATGTCGGCATGTCGTACAGTAACCGTGCCGTAGTCATTGCCGTAATCTGCCCACTCATACGAAATCCACTCTATTGAATATGAATGTCACGGCATGTCATACAGTAACCGTGCCGTAGTCATTGCCGTAACTTTGCCCACTCATACGAAATCCACTCTATTGAATATGAATGTCACGGCATGTCGTACAGTAACCGTGCCGTAGTCATTGCCGTAACTTGCCCACTCATACGAAATCCACTCTATTGAATATGAATGTCACGGCATGTCGTACAGTAACCGTGCTGTAGTCATTGCCGTAACCTGCCCACTCATACGAAATCCACTCTAGTGAATATGAATGTCACAACTTGTCGTACAGTAACCGTGCCGTAGTCATTGCCGTAACCTGCCCACTCATACGAAATCCACTCTATTGAATATGAATGTCACAACTTGTCGTACAGTAACCGTGCCGTAAGTTATTGCCGTAACCCACTCATACGAATTGAGCCCTAGGTGTGTATAACAACAAGCGCCACTAATGATTATAGCGTATGTGCGTCTGCCTATGTTGCGAGTGTTTATGCTTTAAATAAAGACACTATTTGTTATCTATTTTGTCACTGCAAATTTTAGTCAGTTTGCTCTTTTGACAGTGAGTTTGAGTCTGCCAGTGCCTTGGCCAAACGGAATCGAGTGGTCAAGGTCACTCTAATAGGCTTCAGAAACTCCAGAACAGGTCTGCAAGACTAATTATGAATATGAGTAACGATACCCCTGCCATAGAGGCTTTAAATGCCTTAGGCTGGGAAACTCTAGAAACTCAACAAGCAAAGTCAAAAGTAAAACAAATGTATAAAGTGACCAATGGCTTAGCTCCGAGTTGCCTTGCAGATCTGTTCTCGAGTAAGAAGAATACAACTCAATATAACCTCAGGGGCTCCTCTGCCTCACTGCAGTTACCACTACCAAAAACGGAATATCTCAAGAAAAGCTTCTCATATAGCGGAGGTAAATTGTGGAATTCGCTTCCTGAAGCCATTCAAAAATCTGACTCCCTATCTATCTTTACTAGCAGAATTAATGCTCACACTTTTACATGATTCTATTTAGTAAAGGTTTTTATAGTAATAAATTAGAGTAGTTATTATTAATGTAGTAGTTATTATTATTAGTCGTTAGTATTAATGTAGTTTCAGTATAAATTTTAAATTAATAGTTTAAATTTTTATGGCTTTGTAACCACACGCCCCTTGTGGAAACCAGCTTTTTATCAAATAGTTGACGGGGCAAGCGTGTATAAAATAAAGTTTTACTTACTTTACTTACTTACTAGTTTACGACTACTCCAATCGAAAATTTCGAAATTAAAAGTTACTCTCAGACTTGCGGACAGGTGGCCAAACGGATTCGCAAGTTAGGTCGCAAGTTTAGCCGTAAAAACCATTTCCATACTGTTTAGTTAAAATCTCCCATAAAGTTCGCATATTTCTTTGATAAAAGCGTTCCGGCTTTACCACTTTCGACCTGCAGTCCACTTGGGTTGAGTGGCTCGATCAAAGGAGCACGCGTCATCGCTAGTCCATGCAAGTGGGTGGCCAATCGAAACGCAAGTCGGCAACTTGACTTGTGAGTCCGTTTGACCAATGCTTACATTCATAAGCTCATTGTTTCCGCTTTAATGGCATATTATAGTACTCAAGTTAAAACCTCGCAGTTTTACAAAATTGCATTCAAAACACTGTGTTTTTTCTGTCGATATAAATACAATAACCTATACTTGTGGCGTCGAAATATGCCCTGATATTTGTCCTTGGACATTATCTGATCCTCGAAGCTCACAGTTTCACTCGAGCTTCGCTCTCGGGAACTGTTCTCTTCTCGGATCAGATACAAGAGAGCTGAAGCAAGGCCACGACGGCAACGTCTAGGACGACGGCATAAAACAATAGCCTTAATTACAAAATACAATAACTGCACGTGAAAATACACGCAGTCGCCTACATTTCAACCGTTGTCTGGAAAAACACAACGTGAAAACCCCAATTTTTACGTTTACAAGAGAACGCCAACGTTTTTCTTTGACGCGCGCTTATACGCTCACAGGGAGTGTATTTACTGATATAGGTCACGTGATATAGGGTCACGTGACGCATTCAACCAATCACGCACGATTTTTCTCTGAACATTTGTCCCTATAAACAAGTAATCGCATGGGTCCTCGAAACTTAACGATTAATCAATTGCGCTTTCAAACTTTTCACCAAATTGTCCGATGTCGCGACGAGGGCAATTTTGTTAACAGTTTGAAAACACAAGTGATTAATCCTTAAAGGGGAACTCAACCCTAAAATCAACCCAATGTCTATACAAACATGTATTCGAAATAAATAGGTTCTGCTATTTAATTTTTCTGTCTTGCGCGTCTAGCAAGAGAAAATCCGAAAACCTTCCTCACAGCCTCCGGTATGTACAGACGGCTCAAGTCTTGTAATTTGTGACGTAGTATACGGGGAATAAATTAGTTTTGCCATGCCGTCCCCTACATTGAATAGCAGGCCTAATGGCTTCTAATTGCGGACCATTGTGCTTTCTTTGTGCTGGAGGTGTGATCGTTCTTCCTTGGTATGTGTGACGTACGTTATGGGGAAATTTGCACTGAATTGAGCCGCCACACAATATAGATTTTTCAGCGGAAAATCGAACTTGGAGACTAATTTTCTCCTCATAGACGCGCAACACAGAAAAATAAAATAGCAGAACTTATTTCTTTAGAATACATCTTTGTAAAGACGTTGGGTTGATTTTAGGGTTTAGTTCTCCTTTAAAGGGAATGCAAACCACTAAATTGCTCCTTTCTTTTTTTACGTATTCATGAAGTTCACGTGTTTAATAACCCCAACAATACAATACAATACAATACAATATTCTTTATTTACAGAGGGAAGACACATTAACCTTACATAGTTATCTAACATGCGGCCCTCTATGTTACAAATAAAACGTAATGGAAAGGAAAGGAAGTATTGGAAAAAATGAACGCACGAGCTACAACATTACAAGATATAATGAGTAATTGGAATCAATGTAACGAGAATTAATATGAAATAAAATCAAAAACACATAGATTTGGTGTCGAAATGAGCACGGAATAGATCTAAAACATTACACCATCTTGGATATGTGACGTCACAAGTGGAACACAGAGAACCGGAAGTTCCTAAATGTAACACTTCGCTTCAATGCACGACACTATACATTGTATGTAAACTCTAATTCCCTATGCCTGAAAGTTTTCGCTATGAAGAAGAATCGCTATCACGCCCGCCAGACGCTCTTTCGTGGTCATGGGCTCCACTTGTGACGTCACAAGTGGAATCGAGATTTTACCGGAAGTGAGCATTATTACACCAAAATCACGGATTTTTACCGTTTATCAAATAACCCTCAAATTCGTTTTCTACGAGTGATTCTGCATTAGATTCGAATCGGTGCTGTTAGTGGTTTACATGCCTTTTAATTTGCTCGGCTCTATGCGATTACATATCAAAAGCGCATTTGTCTTTGCTGCTGAGGGAATCACGGTAACTGTTTACTCTAGGTGAAACTTCTTTTGCATCTTTTCGTGTTTTGGGTGTATCAAAACTCTTTTTTACACCAACATCCGATTTTCTCGCTTTCTGATTGGCTCTCCGCTATATGCAATTTAAGTACGGACAATGCAAGCAATGTACTCAAGCAGTGGTAGCTTTGCAAAGAGCTTTCACGGCGAGGTTTGTGAATTCAAATGGCTGTTAACTTCTCTTCCAAAAGCAAGAAAATGAGGATTTCACAAGCATTTCATCGCTAGGGGAAGATAATAGGCGAGTCAAACTTCTTTGTAGTGTGCCATTTGGCAAAATGTGAGTGCAGAAAGTTTTGGCGATGGTTCAGACTTTTTGACTAGTTCTCTCAGAGCTCAGAAGTCTTGAATTATATAACAAGAACTTTTCTGATCCAGAAAAAAAAGATTTTACAAGCATTTCATCAATGACAGAAGTTAATCGGTGAATCAAATTTCATTGTATGCTGCCATTTGTCAAAGAAAGCTTTCTCTCGGCGCCGGTAATTAGAAGTGTTTACGTTTTGAATTTCAATGGCCTTTTTCGACTCGAAAGCAGTTTATTACGCACACATTTGAAGCTAAGAGTGCTTCGGTCGTTGTAAAAAAACAAATCGCATTACGCTCGTTGTTCCACTCGAGTTTTGAACTTTTTATGGCGTCATTTCTATGATCAGTACGAGTACGGACACTGGAAAAATATATGCGATTTGTTAATCTCATCGCTTTTTATTGATTTAATGCATGGTGTTTTTTGGCGGACCAATGAACAATGAGGTAATAGTCCCGCTCACAGCGCCCTCCGCCATTTTTAATATTTGATGTAAAACGGTTATGAAAACGAGGCGAACGGTGACTCGACCGCGAATATAAAACAAACAAGTGAATTATCTTTAAAGAAATCGAGAAATCCGCTGTACAAACGTGTAATATTTCTATCTACAGTACTTTGACTGTCGTAGCTTCGTACGAGTCACCGTTCGCTTCGTTTTCATGCAGTTTTATCACTTTACATGACAATGGCGGAATGAACTGTGAGGGTAGACTGCTAGCAAGTCCCTTCTACTGCGCATTTTTTTCAGAATGGCTAAACATGGTTCCAGATGGCGAACGATGGCTAAACATGGTTCCAGATGACTACACATGGCTAGACATGGTACACATAGTTGGCTGACCAACTCGTTCCCAGGGGTCTTTACGCGCCTAATCCAAGATGGCGTTGAACTTACTCCTGGTACAAGCAACAGCAACAATTTATTTCACGACAAAATCATTCGTTTTACAACAATACACTAACCCGCAAATAGCAAAGCTAATCGAGGCGAGTTAGGTGGAACATACAGGAATTAAAAGCTAACTAAATAAAGGAAGAAAGAAAGTATGAATCATTTGATAACAGAAAAATGTACAAGTATCGTTACTATGAATTTAAGGTATATGTGGGCATATTTTGAGGAGCATCCGCCATCTTGGATTCATCATCGCTGAAGAACGGTTAGCGGTTGAAGTGTGATCCCAATGAATTCCAACCGTACATTGTTCTACTTGTACCCAGTTGCGAAGTGAATAATAAAAAAGACAAAAACGCTAAGTTCTGATGGATTTGTCGTTGTTTTCAACGAATTTTGAACGCGCAATGTGAAAGACGACATCAGGAGTTTATTTTTAAATTCAAAAATGCACGCGCTATTCGAAATTCTCCAATCAGCGCGCGCGAAACGTCTAGCCAGTCAGTGGCCGAATCCCACCAGCCTGTACCAGGGGTACTTTCGACGCCATCTTTGATTAGGCGCGTTAAGACCCCTGGGAACGAGGTTGTTGGCTGACGTCCCGACTTACAGACCAGACCTAGCCAACTATTTGTACCATGTCTCGCCATGTGTAGCCATCGTTAGCCATCTGGACACATGTTTAGCCATTCTAAAAAAATGCGTAGTTGAAGCGACTTGCTAGCAGTGTACTGTGAGGGTAGACAGTATTCTCCTTAGTATTAGTTTTTTCCCCCAGGTTTTTTTTCATGAAAAGCAGCAAAAGGACAAGCTACCTGCCTTCATCATCGTATCCAAATTTCGTAGTCTTTTTCGCCGAGCGCATATATGTAAAGCTAAACAAGACTAAGGGCGCGTTCGATTGACCGTATTCTGGAATAATGAATAGATGGAATAGTCTGGAAATTACTGGTTCACGCACATTTACACTGTAAGCTACAAACACTTGCTCACATATCATATTCAGGATACATTCTGGGACATTCTGTGTTCCAGTGACTAATAAGTCCCGATATAAGCGATTTGTATTGATAATTCTGTGTATTCTTATTCCGGAATACGGTCAATCGAACGCACCCTAAATGAACCATATATTCCCCAGGCTGGCTTCACCTTCCAATGTGATATTCAATATTTAATAAAAACCTGCACGAAATGGAGAAACCAACATCGGTAAGACCTGGTAAGACGAAGTAACCCTGATTCGTGCAGACATTGGATGTTTTTAGTCCCATGCGTTCATTATGGATTAATTAGTATTCGATTTCTTAGCGGAACTTGATAAACTTGAAATGGAATGTATTTCTTAAAAGCTGGGGTTCCTGGAGGCCTTAATTGAAACGCCCTCGAGCGACTCGCGGTAATTTGGGTGAAAATGATCAAATTGAAGGCGAACTGATTGCGTTAACAGGGAGTTCTCTGTTGGTGGCGAATGTCGCAGGCTCAGAGCGTTTTTACGACGAGATTTCCCCCCATAAAAACATGCAAAATCGTACGGCAAATGAGAGAGGCTTAACATTAGAACCAGGTACAATGATATTGATCTGAAACTAGCACATGTTATTGTTCAGACTGAGAAAATAAGGCGAATTAGCATTAAGGTTTCGCACCTCTTTTGGTCGGTGATAGATACTTTAACGTGCTGGGTCGTGTTTTCTGCGACAGTTTCCTCTATATAAGTCAATTAATTGCTGATTTCAGCATTTCGCACTGGCTAAATAACCATGTCAAATTCTGATCCCTATTTTGAGTCCCTAGATTTGGCAGATTTTGGATTGCCAAGGACAGTCAAACGATGTGAGAGAAATTTAAAAGACTACTTAACGTGGAAGTGGAGCTTGTGCGTGTTTTGGATTTCTCAGAGAATTGTCGGAGTGTTTCTAAATATAAATTGAATTTACTTAAAGTGAGATGTTTTCCAGTTTATGGACAAGAGGCGCTAAATTCTCGAGTGGTTTGGGCCGTCGGATTTGACCGTGTTTGGTCGAAATTTGCCTTGCAATCAATGGAGCGGAGAATACCCGCAAAATCCAGCGAATACACGGAAGAGAGCTTAACTAAGACTGGTTTCTTTGACGTAGCGAAGCTTTGACGTTGTTCAAGTGCGAGGATATGACAATTTTGGATTAATCGATCTTTTAAAGGACAGAAAGAGGCTATATTCGTTAAAAATAAAAGGTGGGATTTTCAAGTATTTATCAATTCGAATAAATTTCCACATCAAGACATTTGACACTCTATACGTTTTACATCAGGTATAGGCATACAGTTAATATTACATTACATATTAATATATAATATCAGAAAAGAGAAATAGAGGCGCTAAATTGTAAGCGGGACTAAAGTGCAGGGAAGTTTAAGGAACTAATTGTTTTCTTAGCCAACTCGTCCATCTTTACTTTCTAATTATGTTCTAACTCGTCCATCTTTACTTTCCTTTCTAATTATGTACTAACTCGTCCATCTTTACTTTACTTTCTAATTATGTTCTAACTCGTCCATCTTTACTTTACTTTCTAATTATGTACTAACTCGTCTTTGATTTTCTGGATAAAATGAACCCACTGTAAAGAGGGCTGTCTTCCTGTCAATTTTCTTTGACGAGTACAGAAACGGCACTGAATTTTAACGGGACCTGAAACAACCATAGGGACAGATCGAAGTCAGGATCGAATAGGAATTTAGCGAGTTGGTTTTCGTGGAGGGAGGAAAACCGGAGAATCCGGAGAAAAACCTTCGGAGCAAGGGCGAGATACCAACAAATTCAACTCACATGTTACCGGGGCACGAACCCTGACCACAATGGTGAGAGGAAAAACCACTTCCACGGCCACTCCGGCTCCCCACAAGAGCCTTGCAGTTTGAGTGTTTCTTCCTCTCTTGATACTTATTTACTTGTTTCACTTCAGACTCGCTTCTGTCTTTCAATCTGATAATTTTTTAAGGGAAGTGGCAGAGGTTTCGGAGATTTTTTTTATCCAACCATGCCGAAAATAAGTTGACTGCTTAAAATGTATCAGCCCTTTGCACAAGATTTCGAGTTGTTATGTTATGTTATTCATGTAATACACGGGTTTGTTTTCATTTTCTCTCTCTAAGTTTATAACTTTGAATAACACTCAATGAGTTTTGTTGTGGTCTTGTCAGATTAAAAAACGATTTGGACTCTTCTTAATTTTAGAAATCCCATGTTATCGACATGTCAGTTCTGTTCTGTTCCTAATCAGTTCAGTTCTGTTCTGTTCCTAATCATATGTTGTAAGAAGTTTAGCAAAAATCTTTTATAGCAAGTAAAAACATCATAAGATAGCTTAAGAGAGAGATTAAAATGGAATCTATTTTTGAGTGGAAAACAGGAAATAGCGGTGGGAATGCATCGCTAAGTGTTTTTTGTTTTGTTTTGTATTAGACGCAGCTTGTGGGTCGAAATGCATCAAAACTCTTTCATTGATCGAAACTACTTCCTGAAAATTAATCACTTCAAGGTTATCGATCTGTTTTTCTAAGGGACTTACAGTGTTATTCTTGGAAGAAATTTATATTTATTAGTTTTTTTTCCTTTAAGGAAACAATGCACATAATTGAACAGCTTCTTATAGCAATGTTTTCTTGTCGGATCTCAAAGTAAAAAATAGAACTTAATAAGGAGCCAAGCCGGTGTTTTTCCTTTTTTCTTCTACTCAAATAACTTAAAGTGCATATAAGCCCTAAGCAGTTATCTTTGATATCGATTGTACATGAAGTGAATAGTCCAACGGTAGAATATTTCTTGATTTGGGTGTTACGTCTTCGAGATATAAAGGTTTATATTTCCAATATGCTAATGTGTGATGTCATCACCGACACCCACTTATTATACAAAAGTATGATGGTAGAGACAAATTACCTATTTTAAATTCTAAGTTATATTTGAAGCTTGTCAAAGTGATAAAAAAAATTCTAAATTAGAAAATAGCTTAATTCACAAACACAAAGAAATTCAGCAAATGTCGGTGATGACATCACATCATTAGCATATTGGAAATATAACCCTTTATATCTCGTAGATGCAACACCCAAATCAAGAAATATTCTACCGTTGGACTATCCACTTCATGTACAATCGATATCAAAGATAACTGGCTAGGGCTTATATGCACTTTAAAATTGGAATACAAATTTCTAGTGAATTAAAGTTGCCTTTCATGAAATTTAAAACCACAAAGTCCATACTGTAAAGTTCTTGTTTATCGATTCACTGCGGGCCACATGGTGCCAAGTTTTTGCAAATATTTGAAAAACCATACTTGAAAGTGCCAAATAGATTTGAGAGCACTCACCCTTCAGGCTCTTGTTACTTACCACAACTACTTCGTGTTCTCTACTTATTACCATTACCTTGTAATAACACGGACAGTATTTTCATTCTGTTGCCGATGATATAACAACGCTGTAATGCACTGAACAAGGAAGAACACTGAAAATGTATAGACCCATTCGAAAAATGGTGTCCAATTTAACTAACTATTGTTTAGGACTGACTAGCCTCGCTTACACGTTCAAAAGCTTTCGTGTGGACTGACTAGCCTCGTGTTCACGTTACCAGGACAATAGCTTTTTAAATTGGACGCCATTTTTCGAATGGGTCTATAGCGCTAGCAGTTATTTTTCCAAAGAATTATGGGCGTTATTTAACAAATAAAAGATGGTTCTCCATGTTCTGTAACAAAATAATGCACGCTCGAGGCGAGGTATTGAAAAACAGCGGAACGCGAGAACCATCTCCTGCTCGAGCTTGTATTACAAGAAATTCAGTTTATAATAATCAGTCCGTAACGCGCGCTCTTATTGGTCAAGAGCCGTGTGTTATTAGAGGACACACATGGATGGCGTCATGAGCGCGCGCAACCAATTTCAAAACTCGTTTTGATTGGATGTTTTCATAGTTTTTAGTTTGCAATTATTATATAAAAACAAATAGATTTCATTCTGCCGTGCGTGGTCAATAGCCATTAGAGTACAGATGACGTCACAACGTGGCGAGCGCAGACTAGTGTCAGTTACGATGAGTTTCCCGTCCACCGCTGTTTATCAACTGTTTATTGTATAATGAAACTTACTAACACGCTCTCTGATTGGTCAATAGCCATTAGAGTACAGGTGCCCAGATGACGTCACAAGGTCACGTGCGCTCTATCTTGTTGGGAAAGTTTGCTAATTATTATATAAAACAAATGGATGTCATTCTGTCGTTGGTCTGTCCTCGTATAGCTACACAGAGGACGCGAAGAGAACATTAGTTACGCCACTCGGCTGCGTCTCGTGCCGGCACACTTCTTTGTTCTCTTCACGTTGTGACGTCATCTGTGCACTATGAGAGGACATCCTTTTCCAAGCCGCATATGTTGTAGTCATTTCAGGGAAGACCAAAGGAATATTTCTGTAAAAAGCTGATTTGAAGAGTAGTTGATATTCGTCTTGTTCTCTGGTTCAGAGATGGCTCAACACATGACAGGGTCAACCAATCATATTCAACACCGCTTGGGACAACTGATGGTGGCGATTTAAAGCGAATTCGACGAATTTTAACCTTCCTCTTTCCCCGCCGACTGCTTTCCCCATCTTAGATAACCCGTGAGTTGTCCTAAGCGGTGTCGAATATGATTGGTTGACCCTGTCATGTGTTGAGCCATCTCTGAACACTTGCGAAACTTGTAATAATGTACGCTCGATGTCTTAAAACTATTGAAAACTGCGGTTGCATGAGCGGAACGCAAGAACCACCTTTTGCGGAAAGAAATGCTCGAGCGTGCATTATAAGAAAATAAAGCACGCTAAGCAGCCAATGAAATCACGCGTTCTTAGGATGCTCCCGTAATTTATACTAATAGTCCTTAATAGTTTCGTTTTCGCAATTTACCGCTAATTGCGACGACTACAGACTCCCATGATCTGCGCAGTGTCTCATTCTGAAGTTAAATTTTCGAAAATACCAGCGAGACGAATCGCAACTACTACAATACAAAGCTCAGGAAACACCCAGGCGTTTACTTACACGGTCATGGGTCAGGAAAGGTAAAATTTACACGATTTCAAACAAGCGTAGAACATAATTTATTCACTGTAAACCAAAACTTTCTTCACTGATCATGAAGTACTCAAAACGTTTCGGAGGTTCATAGCTATGAAAATTGCAAGAAGGGTTATAGGCACTTTAATATTAATTCAAGGTACATTTCAGTTATGACCTGCGCGCTTACGATCCATGTAAATTCAGCCAATCAGCGCGTGCTTACGATCCGTGTTAATTCAGCCAATCAGCGCGCGCTTACGTTCCTTGTTTCAGTCAATCAGCGCGCGCTTACGTTCCGTGTTTCAGTCAATCAGCGCGCGCTTACGTTCCGTGTTTCAGTCAATCAGCGCGCGCTTGGGGTGTCAATGTTTTCTTCATAAAAGAGCTTCAAACAAAATACACAAATATAATACAAGACTTGCTTCTAGGTCCTCCTACTCTCTTCCTTCAATAAGAACAAATTATGGAAAATTTAATATTAGATTTCAAGGTGCAAAAATATGGAACTCTATTAATAACGATACAAAATCTCTTAAGAGATTAACTTTCAAAAAGAAACTTAAACTTAACATTATTAATACATATTAACTCTCCTCTCTCTCTCATCCTCTCTCAAGTATATATTTACTCTATTTTTATAAAGAAATATTTTTTCCAACTACTTGTTTCTTTGTGCCCTTGTTCGCTTTGACCATAAATCTTGTATGTAAAATAATTAGCTGCCTGACTTGTCTAGCCCTATATGGTTATTTCAGGTAGCTAGTACCAGATTTCCAGAATATCTCTTTCTTTCTTATGTTTACTTATGTAAATTTGCTATTTCATGGTACAAATAAAGCGTTGTTGTTGTTGTTGTTGTCAAACGTTGCCATATTTGGTATCACAAAAATACGGCAGGATGTGTTCTTTAATTCGTTTGAGGGACTAGGAGTTTAAAATATATTTTTGACGATAGCCAAGAATCAGGAATATGTTAATGACGAAAGCTTATTTGGCAAACTTTGATTAGAATTTAAGGGTAACTCCATGCACGGGAAGTGGAAGAAAAATAAACAAAACACGCTCCAAGATCAAGCAGAATCAAGCATTTTCTGAATGTGAAAGGCGGCCTTCACAGTAGATCAAACTAACACAGACACAGATAGTGCCATGAAAAGGGTATCCACCTCCAGAACCCTTATGACTCTTTACTCCTTATGCCTTATACCAAATGTTTCATACACTCCATTTGCGCCGAAAACTTACCCTTGCAGCCAAAACCACACTATTACGCCTATTTAAAAGAAAGCCTGTCGAATATACTTTTTTGTTATCGATTCTGTTGTTTTTGTTTGCAATTCATTAATCTTCATGTTTTGCTTCTGTTGACTCTATTAATTTACTGCAGCTAGTGAGAACTTCCGTATCAGCTGTCTCACGAGCTATTTTGAGAACGAACACTGATATGAAAATACGAACACGAAAATGAGGAACACTAGAACACCTTTTAGAGACGTGACCAAGATGTGTAGTTACTCTTCGTAGTCCAAAAACTCCTTAGTTGTAGGCCTGTTGTGGTTTGCTTTTAAGTAAACTGGAAGATTAGCAGTGAATTTAAGCTTTTCGATCGGTTCTATATTTCACCCGTTTTGATCATCTTTCTCGGTCTGGTTATCTTACTATGAACAGCCTATCTGTTCCAATGTTGTAGGGAAGGTGTTTTCTAACAGAGTACTATAATCGCTGTGTAGATCAGCTGGCAGTATACGTGTGGTGTATGAAGAACATGTTTCTTAGTTTGATTATGTTGCTAGTTGTACTCTGTAGGTATCAGCTCTTTCGCGGCGTATCTTGCTTTGTCTGTTTTTCTGTGGAGTTATGGTGAGTATCTTTGAGGGTGTGTTTTGGATATTCTGGTCTTTACAATTCAATGCTGAAGAGCGTATGATATGGCGTCGTGAAAAAGGTGTTTTTTTTTTCTGACTGTTCGAGCGTTAACCCATTTGTACAGATGGTTTAGACTTTCCGTTCGAGCGTTATATCTCGATACCTCCTTAACATCATGCTGTGAGAACTTAGAACACCTAGAACATGGAATCGTTAATGCTATAACATGATGATTTCATTGCAGAGTCCTGCTTTCCGTTTCGCAAGTCCTCACGAACGGGCGTTACGTTAAAACACCGCGATCCCGAGAGAGAGGAGAGAGAACCAAAACAAAACAATGAACAAAAATACAAAAAGAAACTGGAGCGGCCCAACTCGCTTCCTACGTCAAGTGGAAACAGCACGCTACCGTCTCCAGAGTTCATCCCCTTGATGAACATCCATCCTCCCACCCCTCCTGATTCAACCGAGGAGCCGGAACAGGAAACAAGTTCTCTGTTACCACGATACTGGGTACCCTCCCCGAAAGCGTCCTCCATGATCGACATTAGCAACAGGGTGGCTCTTCAACAGAGAGCAGAGCTGTTCACTCGCGATACCAAACTGCCGCCGAATTCCATAGCTGCTGCCATGCGACCGGCCATCGACAATCTGTTCCTTCCCATAAGACCGCAGATCTCTGCATCGACTTCGGACACGACGCTTTGGAAATCGAAGAGTAGGACGTCGTCTGATGTGGATGTGAACGGCTCTTCGATAAAACTGTCGCGGCCTAGTTTACAACCCGTTATACAGCCAGGAAAAACGGAAAAGGTCGCACAGGTATGGTTAGTAGTGCGGTTACATCAGGAATGAATTTATGGAGTATTTTAATTCATTCATTTTTGTTATCTCGACGCCAAACAATTTCTAACATGCGCTATGACGTCAGTTGACTACCAGGATGCTTTGCGCTGCTTCTTTTGTTGCTCTAATTTAGACCATTGTCTTGGTATTCCAACATGATCTCGAGTTTGAAATTACGATTATCGTAAATTGTTATTGGCCGCTGTGTATTTAAAAGAAACAAAGCACAGTCCTCGCACCCGCTAAGGTCTATAATCCCTCAATTTAAACCTACTACTTATGCTTTACGGAATAAAACCAGCGCCAGGCCCAGAGTAAACACACAACGCTTCAAGAACAGTTATATAAATAGATTAATTTTCAAAGTTACCTTCTCTCATGTAAGCGCATCAAATTACAAGTACTTCTATTATTGCTACATTTCTTAATATATCACCATACCAATTGTAACATAGATAAGTACTTTACCTATGCATATTAAAGATTTATTATTATTATTATGGATTCCATAAATGGAAAGAGCCAGGGGCGTAGCTTCCTGTACGCATCAGCACGCACGTGCGTACCTGAGAAATCCGGTGACTTTTTAAAATGTTATTCCCTTCCGTATTAATTCAGTAATCGCTACTAAGGTCGAATCGAGTTAAAAATCCCATTTTATCAAGTTTACGCGAATGGGGAAACACTTGGGCTCAACTTTCGTCTTTTTCGCGAGCCCGTGATATCAATTAGTCAGCGTGCTACAAAGTGCCTGGTTACACAGGCTGAAAATGGCCAGCCCAGACTCGACATATATTTCCCGCTTATTAGTCTGTCGGGTTACCTGTGGTATGTTTCATAAGCGATCTCGGAAGAGTTTATATAATTGCTCCTTGTGAATTCTCTTTTCCGATTCCTACGAAATAAATATTCAATGTTGTGTGAGTGGTTTTGGGGCGATTCCGGACTTCTAAAGCAGTTTATTAAGCCTCGAAGTTTTGACGGTTGGCCGCGTGCCTACTCATCGGACACAAATATACGCAAGGTATGCAGCTTTGAGGCGCTTTTCATCGATGTGACCTCATTCGCCGCCGAAATTCGACAAGAAATTCAAATCGATTTCGACTCTGCTTTCGGCACACAAATCCAGAGATATGTAAGCACTTCTCATCCACGTTTCGGGACAAACACCGTGAAAACGGCCTGGAAAATAAATCCCGAATTCAAAATATATCCATCGGTATACGATCTGCAACTTGATCGGTCCACAAATCAGCAGTAGACATCGCAGGCAACGCTTTTTGAAACTCGGGGTGCGCACATGTGCGTAGTTTACAAAAACTCCTAGCTATGCCCCTGAGAGCCAGCCAAAATTAGTAAACAGCACACGTTTTTGGTTCATGTCGTTAAAACTGAAGGAATGGCGAATTTATGAGGCTGGCTAGTACGGCTTTTGAACCTAAGATGTGTGCTTAATTTACTAATTTTGGCTCGCTCTTTCCATTTCTGGCATCCATGTTCTAGCACCATATTATTTTCGATTGGCTACGTGACGATGTCGTACCAAAGTAATAAAAACTGTAGGCTGAGAATGCCCGTTTGCTGTGCTGTTTCCACAGGTCATGTCATTAGGTGCTGATGTTCTACCAGAGTACAAGCTGCAAGCCCCAAACATCCACCCCTGGACCATCTTACACTATTCTCCCTTTAAAGCCTTCTGGGACTGGCTCATACTGTTCCTAGTAATCTACACTGCTATCATAACTCCTTATATGGCGTCTTTCATCCTCGCCCGGGACAGACTACGCGACGAACGCAATAAAGATCCCGAGACCCGCAAAGCTTACGGGGAGCAGGAGCAGCCGTATAGTAGTTACCCGTTGGTCATTCTGGATTACCTCGTGGATGTCATGTTTATAGTGGATATTTTTATTAACTTTCGTACGACGTTTGTAGATAATAACGATGAAGTAGTATCTCATCCGTGTAGGATAGCCGTGCATTACTTCAAGACGTGGTTTGTTATTGATCTTCTTGCCGCCATTCCGTTTGAACTGCTCATTCCGTTTGAACTGCTCACCAGCAACACAGGCGAGGTGAGTCAAATAGAAAATACAGTTGAACCCTGTTAGGAGGAGGTGTTGTCGAGCGGTTAACACGGCGGACTCTGACTCGTACCCAGTCGTTATTAAAAGCTAAGAAAGAATAAGAAAGAAAAACTGACCGAGGGGACTTGGGACGAGTAAGATTGCTAGGGGCGCGGGGCAGTGTGGGAAGGGAAGAAGAAGCGCGCCTCGTGATCTTACTCGTCCCAAGTCCCCTCGGCCAGTGTTTTCTTTTTTTCTTCAGTAGCTTTTAATAACGACTGGGTACGAGTCAGCGGCGGACTCATAATTCAAGGGCACTGAGTTCGATTCCCCGTGTGCTCGATCTCGTTTGTAAATAACCAGTCGGTTTGCCTCCTCGTCGATTGGGATTCGTATTCTGTTTAGTTTAAACACGGCCTCGTCAATTTAAGGTGCAATAAACGCACCGTTTATGAATAAGTGCTGTCTGTTAATACGACACCTTTGGGACCACAACAAGTGTCTAACAGGATGTCCGTATTTAGCAGGTTAGTGGGGACTTGAAAAACCGTTCTTAAAGCGACAGTCCCCCACACTGCTTTGCGTGCAAAGATATAGGCGAATCATTGTTTACGTTTTTCCTCATTACCATACATCAAACTTCAAGCGACGTACATACAAACACACAGAGTCCATAAATCGAAAGAGATTCCTAAAGTCACTGTAAAGGGGGTATCTCAGCACAAAATGTAGTTCGTTTTCTACTTCTTGTTTGGCACATTGTGGCCAGACTCGTTCTTCTGGTTTTCGGTAGGGCCTAGAACGTCTACCTTTTTCAATTTCAAGGGCGTGGTTACTTATTCTTAGACGAGTTAGAGCTTCTCGATGATCAATGTTGTTAACATTAGAAAGGTATGGCTCAAGTGAATAATTAATTTTAAAAGTACGATACGTACGAAGTTTATTGCGTTGCCCTTCTTTGTTCTCATCGTCGTTGATTGGCTTAGCCAGCATTGGTATTCGAAATCTCAGTTCTAATCTTTGTTTCAATAATTTTTCATAAGGCTTTTGAATTACTGGGTTGACCGGAGGATCATTCCAGATGTCTCTGAGACTAACCGTACATATGATAGTTTCCATTTTCTGATATAAATCAGTTTTGTTTTTACCATCTGTGTTATCTACTGTGTCCTGCGATAAACGTGTACGTTCTGCAGCTTGAGCCAGAACTTATAACTCATGACCCACAAACGTGAATGAGGAGTCCCACTGAATGTTGTTATTTCCTTCTTCAATTAAAATATGATCTGTTAATTTTGTTCGTGTTAAATGCAAGAGCTGAAGCATTCAATAAATTAGAACATAGACGATAAATTAGCATGAAATTCTCATTGGTTGGCCAAGGCACTGTCCAGAAATTTGCACGGTGCGAAAAAAGGGGGGTGGGGTGGAGAATGAAATCAAAAAGTCTAAAAATATATAACCCTCTCCGGACAATAAGTGCGATATAGTTGACCCTTCCATTTTGCCCTTTTTCCAAACTAACCCTTTTTCACCTGCCATTTTTTATGCCCCTCCAATTATGGGGTTCTAGAAATTTTGACCCTCCCCCCTTTTTCCATCCCCCTTCTAATTTCTGACCAGACCCTAAGAAGCAACTTTCAATCAATTAAACTATTCTACTTTTCCAAAAGTATCTGGTTAAGTGTTATACTTTTCCTGGTTGGGTATTCTAATAAACCATTTATGAATACGCTATCACGAATTTCTTCCACAGACAACAACATTGATCGGTTTGCTCAAGACAGCTCGTCTTCTTCGCCTGGTTCGTGTGGCTCGTAAATTAGACCACTACTCGGAGTATGGGATGGCTGTTCTCGGTCTGTTGATGTGTTCATTTGCTTTGTTAGCTCACTGGTTAGCATGCATCTGGTACGCCATAGGCGATATACAACAACAGCACAGCAATAACACGTCTGGGTGGCTCGACAGGCTGGCGAGTAAGTCGAAAATAATTCCCTTTAATGCTTCTGACTCGGTAATATGACATGAAATGAAGAGACTTGTCTCATCAGATAGTTGAAAAAAACAGTGTTTTACCATAATAGAAGACTTATTTGACAGCTGCAGTCTGATTTCCCTCCGTTGTTTTTTTCCACCGATTCCCGACTGACCGGTTTTGGAGTCGAAATCAAATGTTCAGGCATCCCAGACCTCCTATATTTCCTATATATCCTATAATTTGTATAGGACTTATAAAGAGCCTATATTTCAAGAAATCCTCCTATATATAAATAGGATGTATGCTGAGTGATACATTTATATTTTGCACTTTTTAGCATTTTTGTTGTGGATTAACAAAAGCAAAATTATTTCCTATAAAAAAAAACAGGTTTGATCAAACACATTAAAAGTTCACATGTTTTAAAAATTGTGTGTTTATTGTTTACTATTTATTGTTTTAAAGCTATTTTAGCTCCTATAAAGTGCCTATATTTTGGGGAAAAATCCTATATTTTCCTATATTTAGAACTTGCACAGCCTATATTTCCTATCAAATTTGTCCCAAAAGTGGCTGGGATGTATGAATGTTGCATAGCCATGTCGGCGAACCGCCAGCCAATCACAGCGCATAATTTTGTCACGTGACAGTGCACGCATGCAGTTCACACTTTCAACACCAGGTTTTTCGTCGGCGCCACAGTGTGTAATTAGTTTGAATAGTTTCCAATTATAATGGATCAAAATTATCATTATCATAACATTAACAGTTGTATCCATAAATTGTGTACTGTTCATGAAAATTTGAGCAGAATCAAGTCAAAACTCGTAAAAGCCATGACATTTTCTTTAAATTCGCAAAGTGGCGTCGGAGTTTCGATCGAGACACCTCAGGCCCTAATAGAAACTGAAAAGACAGAATCTGCCCAAAATGTCACATTGAAATCGGAGATGAGAAGCATTTTTACAACTCAAGGCGTAATCAACTCTCTTGATGATGTAGGAAAAAAATATAAATAAATGTACAGTACTTGAGGATGAGGTATTTTTACTATTGATAAATATATATCTGAATGTTTTAAAGTTGTAAACGATAGTTGTAATTTATTTGGATAACAACCAATGTATTTATCTATACATGGTCCAAGTAAGTGATGTATACGTCTACTGGGTCCAGTTTTGAATCTATTTCCGGGTCCGGAATTTTTGGTAAAAATAAGTCGTATACCGTATAGACGATTCAGAATAGTCAAACAGGGAGAACATCCGGGTTTTAGTCGGGTTTGGAATTACCGTAAATTGCGGTTATAAGCCCTGGGCTTATACTCTTTATCATCCGCTCCCCATATTTCACTCCCGTAAAGTAAGAGCTTATATCTTTTTTTTTGGGGGGGGGGGGGGGGGGTCTTATAACCGGCCGGAAAAAAGTGTTTGGAATTCAGAGAAAATGATTTTATGAAAAATGTCTGCTTTATTTTACCAACCAATGATAGTAAATAAATACGAAATAACAACAACTTCTGCTCAAAAGATTGCATACCGTATATCTTATTATCAAACATAACATTTTCATTTTCAGTCCAAATCGATGAACCGTTTGATAAGGATAAATTTGATAGTGGTCCAGATCTGGAGTCCAGGTACATCACGGCACTATACTTCACCCTCAGCAGTCTGACTAGTGTTGGGTTTGGTAACGTCTCTCCAAACACCAATGCAGAAAAGATCTTCTCTATATGCGTCATGCTCATAGGATGTAAGTCAAATGTAGCCAAATTTACCCTTCATGCAGCTCGAACTAGCGTGACGGTAAATTCATTGTTAGTTCCAACAGCGTCAATCATTTCTAAGGGATTAAAGTGTAACTACCACAAAATTTGACCATTCCTTATGGCAGTTTTGTTATTTCCTAAAGAACACACAGAGGCAGAAATATCCAAATCAGTACTAGTGAAAAATATTGCCAAAGGACCAAATTAAACTATACATTTGGCGGAGAGTTTACCGCGTCCTCCATTACTGAAGTCGGTTTCCTGTCGTGACGTCATTTTCTCAATACGTCGCTCTTTTAAAGTTATATTTCTATTAAAAATGTCCGCGTTTTTTTCTTTCCTTTGTGGAAAAATAGTAAAACATTGTACTTTATTTATAAGTTTGCACAACATTTTGTGTGAAAAGTAGCTCCACATGTTGTTGAGTTGAGTAAAATGACGTCACTTCCGCTGAAGATCAACTGTGTCAGGAACGGGTTCGGGTAATGGCGGACATAAAAACTCAAGATTCGGAAGGCGGCCAAAAAATAAGAGCCCGTCGTCATATTACTTTCGTCATATTACGTTACTGTTACTATTACCTCCTAGTTATTAGCTCCTCCTCTCTTAGTTACTGTTATTATTAGCTCCTCCCCTTAGTTATTGTTACTATTAGCTCCTCCCCTCTTAGTTACTGTTGCTATTAGCTCATCCCCTCATAGTTACTGTTATTATTAGCTCCTCCCCTCTTAGTTACTGTTATTATTAGCTCCTCCCCTCTTAGTTACGGTTACTATTAGCTCCTTCCCTCAGTTACTGTTAATATTAGCTCCTCCCCTCAGTTACTGTTACTATTAGTTCCTTGCTTCTTAGTGTTACTATTAGCTCCTCCCCCTTAGTTACTGTTGCTATGTCCCACAAGCTGTAGATTTTAACCCGTGAAAATTCAAAATCAATATGACAAACAAGGCTGAGTTCGGTGATAGTCTTCGTAGCAGTCGAAGATTTCTCGAGTTCCTACATTTTGCTGAATATTTTCATCTCCTTGGGAAGAGCTTGTGTGACAATATGGCGGCCGTATTTTCCCAGGGGAACTACTGCATTCTGATTGGTCTGAAGTGTTTTTTAATTGATAGGTTCAGAACTATCAATCGAACCATAGTTAATAGAGTGGCATGGTTATGAAACCCAGCGACCTTCTTTGTTATATGTCTTTGTTAGCTTTTTTCAACCGTGACCCTGCACAAAACACAATAGAAATTCCAATGTGTTAATCAATCAGCCAATAGAAACGTGTGAGTTCAGTCGTTCAGGGGACGCTAATGAACTATGACCCTGCACAATCTTTTGTCTTGCCCCCTTCCAACATAAATCGCAGCGCCTTTGTTAGCCCCTTTGAAGTTTGCCGGGTTTCATAACCATTCCACTCTATTGACTATGATCGAACGCACTATAATGCCTTGGCCCAGACATAGCACGAATGCACAGGACGCCGGGAAGGAAAAGTAAAAGCATTTTCAGTATGTTGTGTTAATGTGATAATCTTTGTTACAGCTCTATTCTATGCGGCCATCTTTGGTAACGTAGCAGCGATCATAGCTCGTTTGTACTCCAACACGGCTCGCTATCACGCTCAGATGCAGAGAGTTCGTGAGTTTATCCGCTTTCACCAAATACCGAATCCGCTGAGGCAGCGTATAGAGGACTACTCGCACCATATTTGGTCCTACACTAACGGCATTGATATGGACCAGGTGAGACTCGTTGGGCCAATGTTGAATGTTGTTACACACGCTCAGAGCGTACATACTAGAGTGACATATATTGGACCAGTATTGGAGTCTATGTTATATGCACACACTGGACTGACATGTACATGTATTGGAGCAGTATTGGAGTCTGTCTTATACGTATACACTGGACTGGCATATGGAGTCTGTTATACGCACAAAGTAGACTGACATATACATGTATTGGACCAGTATTGGAGTCTGTCTTATACGTATACACTGGACTGGCAAATACCTGGAGCTTAACCACTGAGCTAACTAGGTCATACTAGTCCTTGGGCCAATTCAATAAAACATTTACACGTGTATTTTACTAGGTAAGTCTAGCCTTCGTTTTTCGGCATTGAAACACTGACTTATAAAGTACACTGTAAATGTTTTATTGAATTGATAGTTCTACAACCCCATAGTTACTGTTGCTACGCCCCACAAGCTACCGGATTTTACCACAAAACGGCCCCAAAAAAGATTGATTGCAAAAAAATGTATATGTCTTGTTTAACGTTCAGTTATTCTAATCATATGTCATCACCAAACTTGTGAAATGCTAAAAACCTTTCTAAAAATAGCCAGTGTGTGTGACGTGTATATTCCTGTGGGAAAACTGCTACGCTCTGATTGGTTCGCTATTGTTTGAGTGGCAATCATAGTCGCCATATTGGATCGTACGACGTTACACGGTTGGCCCAACTTACTACTGCTTAGGGCAATGTCCAAGATGGAGGCGCGCGGGAAATTTAAAGGCATTGGTCCATAAATGACATCTAGTGTGCAAGTTACAGGAGACAAGCACAGCTGTAGATCTCGACATCGATAAAGGTTCCCTTTAACAGTATGGTTATAAATTCCAACTTCTAATTTTTCCTACCCACCAAATCTGGTCACCCAGGTCCTTCAAGGCTTCCCAGAATGCCTTCAAGCTGACATATGTCTGCACCTTAATTCTGGACTGTTACACACGTACCGGGCATTTAGCGCGGCCAGCCAGGGGTGCCTACGGGCTCTAGCCCTAAGGTTACGTACTACACACCTTCCTCCAGGGGATTACATTGTATATCAGAATGACGAAGTGAATCACCTGTTCTTTATCATGAGAGGCACCGTGGAAGTCCTGCGTGATGATGTCATCATGGCCATATTAGGTGAGTACCGTTTGACTTAGATGCAATGACCTCCAAATATGGCCTTACAACGCTTTTCACGTTTACGCAACCTGTGATGCGACTTCGGTTTGGTTGCCGTCATTTAAATTTAGTTTGAAGGTCGACAAAATCGTCCATCTGGAGCTGTAATTTACTGTTCCACTACTGAATGAAAACAAAGCATTTCAAAACTCGAGCAAGTTGAAATGCTATTGTCTTGTACTGGACACTGATTGGCTCAAATAACTATAGAATGCTTTGTTTTCGTTCTGCAATGTGATTGCCGTTTTCTGAGTGGCGCCGATCACACTAGTCGCACAGTAAAAGGTTGTGAAATCAGGGGGGAAATAAACCAAGGGAAGGAATTACTGAGGAAAAGTGTAGGAAAAAGGTGTTCGTATTTGACGTACTTCATTTTTCTTTTCAGGTAAAGGAGACAGTTTTGGGGAGAACTTCAGTATCGATGCTCACCGGGTACCTGGAAAGTCGAGTGTTAGTGTTCGTGCGTTGACGTACTGCGACCTGCGTACTGTAGCACGTGATGACCTCATGCATATCAAGAAACTCCACCCGCGCTTCCAACAGAGCTTTAACGAGGATCTAGAAATCACTTTTATCTTGAGAGACGAGGATACTGAGAGTGAGAAGGTAAGAACACGTATTCTCTGACTCGATGCGTTCATATTAGCAGTATTATAATATAAAGAATAAATATATTTTTGTTTATTCTCGGATGAATGAGGATGATTGGGCCTCTAGCAAGATATGCTAATGTGCCGAGACTCATTCCACGCACACTCCTTACTACATTCATATATTCTCTAGTAAGATATGCTAATGTACCCGAGACTCATTCCACACACACTCCTTACTACATTCATATATTCTCTAGTAAGATATGCTAATGTACCCGAGACTCATTCCACACACACTCCTTACTACATTCATATATTCTCTAGTAAGATATGCTAATGTACCCGAGACTCATTCCACACACACTCCTTACTACATTCATATATTCTCTGTACTCAACGCTCAGCTCACATGGTGATCTTTATAGAGGAAGAACCCGGAGAAAAACCCTCGGAGCTTGGTGAGAATCAACAAACTCAACTCATATAAGACGCCGCGTCCGGGAATAGATATCGGGGCAAGTGGAGAGAGGTCAGCGGTTTTACGCGCAGAGCCAGGGTAGCCCTTTCAGCATGTTATCAAACCCAGTCCATGATCTCCGTGTATGATAGTCTTTGCTGGAACCTCAGGACTGTCACAACATGCGCGCGAACTGAAATTCTTGCTGACTGCTATACGTGACGTCATAAGCACAAGCACCACACGCAGACGCAGTAATGCAATGGTCATTAGCTACTTATTATCTCACAGCTGAGTAGAACAAGTACCGCGTATACCGCTAATGTTAAATACGGCACTGCGTCTGTTTGTGCTTATGTCGCAAGTGAAAACCTTGGGTGCTCACCAACCATAAATTCCGTTTGGAAAATCAAATGGTGCGCGTCATTTCGTTCGGAAAGTTTTGTAAAACGTGGGCTACCTGTGGTTGGGGTATTTTCCCGCTCTTTTCTGTCTTTCTGGCGGACGCGCGTACCATGTTTATTTTATTTTTCAGTTTCCAACCAGATGGGTCGATTGAATGTTTATGTCAGACAGTAGATCAGTTTTGATAACTTTCCGATGGACAAAGAACCAATGTAGGCTTATTAGTGAAATGAAGCGGTATTCGGGCAAGCTTCAATTTTATTTTTTTCTAACCCTGAAAGAATTCTGCTTTAGGCTTTTTATGCTGCAATTCCCTTTTGTTTCTTCGTATTTAATTTCAAATTCCCCACGCAAGGTGTAGACATTTGATGTCTGTCCGACCATTTATTCTAAGGGAGGTGGGTGGGGAAGGGGGTAGGGAGAAGTACGTAAGAGGTAACATTCCTATTTATGTAATAGGATCTTCAGTGCTCGAGTCATTCCGAGGAAGACCGGAAGTCATCCGAGTCTTCAGCTTCAAACACAAGCACACCACAACTAAAACGTCCAGATGGCGTGACCATCACTCCTTCAGTACCAATTGAATCAGAACCGTACGATGGAATAAATACTAATTTATTGTGCCCTACGATTCGCGCAGAGGAAACGTTAAGACACTACGATGCACAGGATCACAGTAGACATTTGAATGGTCCGTCGAGGGAGGGCCAGGGACATAGATACGGTGGACTTGCACCTGTTAGAGACGATCGTCATCGAGAGTATCCAGTTGTAGTAGAAGAGGTTTCGGATGGAGAACACAGGGACAGGAACGTGTCTAATACGTGTCAAAATTGTACACGCGGTTTAAGAAAAATAGAATCGACTATAGAGAATCTTGGTTCACGACTCGATAGACTAGAAACCAAACTGTCTTCTGACGTAGAAGCTATATATGGACTGCTAAAATCACTCGAGCCTTCATTACGACAGGCAAGAAACCCGCAGAATACTGCCCCTACGCATACTGCTGTTTAGCGTCATACGTGGGGGAGGGGGCATGGATAGGAAATGGAAGCTCAAACATTCAGGGAGTATCCCATGCCAGTTGTTCAGGTGACTATGGCGTCAACTGGTAAGATCTAACTTCGAGCTACATAACAATAACACATAACTTGTATTCTGTACTGTTGATTCTATTTTCTCAGTGCGGAACTAAAGGTGTGCCATAGTTTAACCAGTACAATACTATCGAGTCAGATATGCCATACTCGCTGCAGGGTCCTGGGGTCGAATCATGAAAGCGAGGTCGGTTGTTCAAGGATGGTAAATTGACCTGTTGTCGTGCTATTCCTGACATTTTAGAGTTTAGAAACAAATGGTAAGGGAACCTATGCCAAAAGCTCCGATATTTTAAATTTTGCCGAAGATTAGAACAGCTAGACTTCATGATTCGAGCCCAGGACCGAGCAAGGGTTTGCATAGTTTATATAGGAGATAATGAGCTGCTGATTATATTAACTGATGGCATTACACCGAGAGGTTAGATATTATTTCACAGTGCAATGCGTAGGTCACGGAAGGAAGATGATTTAGATAGTTCTGGTAGTACTTTATTGCATACTCTTTTATTCAAGTACCCTTGAATTTTAATCTTATTGCTGTTTTCCGTGCTCTGCGACCTGTAATCAGTTTGCAATAGACAGCTGTCAATCAAAGTAGCACCAGTTGACTGGGTTCTGTGCAGTTTTTCGTCCAATCACAGCAGCCTTTATACGAAAGCCAATGAAGTGTTATTGGATTGACAGAAGCCTGCTACAAACTTTGCCACTGTTCGCAAATCGTGCAAAACAGCAATGGTACTTTGATTACCTATTTCATAAAGGAACGCATATGTGTGTTATGCTTTGATGGCCTCAACCCGTGAAACAAATAATCTAACAGGCTGTATCATCTCAGTTTGCACCCTAAATACGACAAATTGCTGACAAATATTTGCCTGGTAACCATTGAGAGCGTCAATTATTACGCACATACATCTATGCTCACATACGTGATTTGCTTTGGTTTGGGTTTTACGACAACGAAACCCGCTCTAAATGGGCTGTGTTATTGTGTTACGCATGGTGGAGTCGAGTGATGGCTGTTAATAGGACATTTGCATGATGGCGTCATTTGACTACAACGACCAGAATCCTTTTCGAATTATTGTTTCTTATTCAGATTTAACAACTCCTTTGAGAATACCAAGTCAATGGTCTAAATTAGAGGAACAAAAGAAACCGCGCACGGCATTCTGGTAGTTGTAGTATGTGACGTCATTGTGTAAATGTCCTACAAACAGTGCAGTCCCCTCCCTCAGTGTTTGATTGCAATTATGTCTCTACACAGTTTGTTAGTCATTGTTTCATATTTGCTTTGATTTTAACCATCACACATGTGCGCTAGGTTTCGTCAGTTCATACGAATCGCTGAAAAGGACTGTGTCCGTTCCCGGACTACGAAATACCTCTTACCGAAATACCTCTTACCTCTTATTACTCGTCTGTAATATGACGTCATTTGGCTATTACTCCCAGAATGCTTTCTTTTGTTGCTCTAATTTAGACCATTGTCTTGGTAAAAACATGATTCCAGTAGTTGTAGCCACTGACGTCACAGAGAACTATTGCAATGTTTGGATCACGTTAATGCGAAAACTGGTGTAAAATAGCCTTGAAGAAAACATTTAATACCATCAGATATACAGTTCGTATGCTATTTATTTTAAAACGTTCACACGTTCGTCAGTTAATTTATAAACAACACTAACTTTATTTGACCGCTTAATTAAAATTGAGAATAAAGAGAATTTACAATATAGATGAATTTAGAAAAATTAAAATGAGGAAGGTGCAGGATGCCTAGAAAAACCATTACGGCTTATCAGAGCCAGGCAACCTAATTATAGTAAAAGCAGTCTAGTGAAATTTGTTTTTGAAATGTTACTGTTTCCTTCCCGGCACGGTTGTTCGAAGAAACGGTAAGCGCTACGCCGGAGTTAAATCGGTAACCTGACAGTAAATTGTACAGATTTGTACAATTATAGATTTAGCGACCGTGCCCTGCACAACAAACATTTTGCGTTTTTGTTATCTAGGTTTGCAAGTTAAAATGTTCCTTTTAGTCTCTTGAAATATTCAATATCCTAACGAATTCGTCCGCGCGAGTTAGGAATTCTTTTAAACTAAACTAGTTGTGGTTCTTTGTTGTTGTAGTTTTGACATGCGCAGTTGGTAACAACAAACGAGGTTCCACAATAGTCCTTTTTAACTCGTGGATGCGCGTATGCGCAGGAACCCAAGATGTCGATCAGTTTATATTTTACTGGGCCTTCTGCTAACGGAATGAGACCTTTCTCGCGGTAATTAGGCGTTACAATCTCAAGATGTCGATCAGTTTATATTTTACTGGGCGTTCTGCCAACTCAGGGAAGGCCCAGGAACGAACATATAGGGTTTTTTTAAATATAGAAGCTCTGAAATGCCATTTCAACTATTTCAGATAGGTTACATGCGTAAAACGTATGTAAAACTCCTCAAATGGTTTAGCGAGTATTTTCTAATCTTAAGTTTCTATTATTCTTCACTAGGTAATATTTTTTTTGGGGGGGGGGGGGGGTCAGATATCCCGCTTGTTTCCCTGCTAGCTACGGCCAGGGGCCCGTTTCTCGAAAGCCCCGATAACTTACCGGGCCCGGTAAGCAATACGTTTTTAGTATTTTTTAACGGTATTACCGGGTCCGGTAAGTTATCGGGCTTTCGAGAAACGGGCCCCTGCAACCAGTTTTTTTAAATGGATCAGTCAGCTCATTTGTTCTGAAGAGCGCGCAAGCTTTATTTCAGCTTTGAAGTTTGGATGATATCTAGGTACATGTAACTTTCATTACCTATCCTGAAAGTTGTCACATCATCAAAAGTACATCTGATTGTCACACCAAATAGCATGAAAGTTAAATGGCAATATGAACTTCACTACTAACAACAAAGTTAAAGATTACATGGCTCCTGCTCATTCCAAGCATAATGGACCAGTGTTGTATACTTTTCAGATGAAGGCTTTTCTTAGCAATCCACTAACTTCGCCACTACATCCACGAGTTCACCATTGGGTGCCTATGTTTCCTTTTTCACGTGACATGGCTCGTACTGGAAGGACAAACTTTTCAATATGGCTGCGATCTCGGCGACCAAGTGCTGTAGGATCAGTCATGTATTTTCATTACAACTGCTGCTTATTCGTACTTGCGACTGAAAAGTGTGTAAACGATATTGAAAACGTTTTCCTTCCAATACGAGCATTCACTAAATTTAGCAGGATGTCAATAGCTGATATTACTGCAGTGGCGTCTACGAATAGCAGTTTCGATGTAATGAAGCGCCATTGAAACCATCATTCTTGCATGACACCAACACCCTCTTAAACAAGCACGACTAATTTAGATGCACAGTTTGAATAGCGCTTCATTACATCGAAGTGAGGTGTTCGGGTCAATACCGCTGACACTGCTATTCGTAGACGCCACTGTAATATCGGCTATTGACTACAACCACCAGACTGAATTCTTTGCGCGGATTACTTTGTTCATCTGAGCCCTGATCTGAATAAGAGTTAAAGCGCCTATCACCCTTTTGCAATTTTGATAGCTTATGAACCTCCGAAAAGTTTTGAGTACTTCTGTGAAGAAAGTTTTGGTTTAAAGTGAATACTTTATGTTCTACACTTGTTTGAAATCGTGTAAATGTGACCTTTCCTGACCCATGACCGCCCAAGTAAAAGCCTGGGTCGAAACCTGGGTAGACGTCATCTTGACGTCATATAATTAATTCGGCTTTGCAATCACTTGAAGAAATACTTAACATGTTTACTAAAAAAATTTCTTTACTAATAACTCACAAACTGTGTATATTTTCTATGCATCGATGTTGTTGTGATAAAAAGGCGCCATGGAGAATAATGTATTAATGAGATGACGTCTACCCAGGTTTCGACCCAGGCTTTTACTTACGCGGTCATGGGTCAGGAAAGGTCACATTTACACGATTTCAAACAAGCGTAGAACATAAAGTATTCACTTTAAACCAAAACTTTCTTCACAGAAGTACTCAAAACGTTTCGGAGGTTCAAAAGCTATCAAAATTGCAAGAAAGGTTATAGGCACTTTAAAAAAAACTACCTGAATCCTTCAAAAAGAATTCGAAAAGAATAGGACATTTTCATTATGGCCTTACTACAACTACCATAATGCTTTTCAAATTCTCTTTAAAACTCCTTTGATATTAGTATGTGACGTCATCATGTCCTATTCTTGTGGTTAACTGACGTCATAGTGGACATATACGCAAACACCGCCTCACAATGGGCCAGACCCATTGCATAAATGGCGTCCAATTTGAATAAGCATTATTTAGGAATCTTTAGTCTCGCACTCATGTGATATACGCTTTCATGTGTGGCAACGTGAACACGAGGCTGAAGACTCCAGGACTCTACCTATTTAAATGGATGCCATTCATGAAATGGGTCTATGATGTGAGGGTTTGGAAAGTAGAACGACGACTTCTGTAGATGTTGGTTTTACGAAGAGTAATTCAGTGTGAAGACTGTGACCTTTATAACGATTCTATGGTCTTCCTATTACCAGGTATAAATGTCCTTTGATACCCCTTGTTACTGGTCCTTTGATACTCCTTGTTATTGGTCCTTTGCACAAAATAATTTTCGTGCGACTACTGTTACTAAGGCCCTTGGACAACGAGAACTAAAAATATTGCCGAATGAAAAAAAGTATTCCAACTTACAAATCCTAGCATATCCGCGCGGTTTTCTTCATTCGAAAGACTGACTCCAGATTCGGCTTTACCGCATCGAAGCTCGAGCAAGTCGAAATGCTATTGTCTTGTAATCTGGCTCCAGTAACCGTAAGTCGGAATGCTTTGTTTTCGTTCTGCAATGTGATTGGTTCTCATTAACTAAATGGCACCGGTTGTAGTTGATTCAATGAAATGTCATTTTGGATATCCAATATTCATTTGTATTATGCTTCAGAAACAGTTGACGGATTAAAGCTCTTGTAAAAGCGCGCCTAACATGTAGAGTAGTACTAGTTATATTCATTCTTGCCAACATCTAAGTGTTGTATTAAAGTGCCTTTTATATTGTTAAATAGTTATCCGTTATATATAATTACTATTCACAGTAAGCTAGATAATGAATTGAATAAAATCGGCTGCAGGTCAGTAAGTCTTGTCCTGTCTACAGTTGTCTTTTTTTTTAACAGATAGTTTCGTTTATTCCCTTACAGATGGTTTTGTGATAATAAAGAAAATGGTCGTGTGTAGGATAAGATTTACAATTAGAGAGTACTGGAGAGTTGGAGTAACTAGTTTTCTATGCCAATTCGTCCTAAGCTGATAAGGTAATAGTAGCACAACTAATAAGTACTATTTAACAATTATTCTCCGTGCAAAAGAACACCTGCAATCACCAGTAAATGCGCATGCGCGGTAACTCCTAACGTGAGAGCGATCGCAAGTTTTTGCTGGCTTGCAACCAATCCCCAGAGATTCAAATAACAAAGTTGGTGGAACTAACAAGAGAAGCTTAACGAGGAATCTTTTGTTAACGTTAACCAACATGGCGGCGATGACGTAACGTGCAACCCAGCAATAAGAATTGTGATGCCCCCTTGGATCCTCCCCTGCTCCAGGCTCACAATGAGATATGATATATGACAAATATAATTGTTCACGTTGAGAACTTATCAATGTTTTACATAACTGTGACAGTTCTTCATGTTGGAATGCTGGTTCGGCATAATCGTTAATGAGGTATAGTATATAAAGGTTATTCAGATTGGGAATTGCATTCGAAGCCATCTCTTTTTTATAGGCACCTAGATTTAAAAATTTTTTTTTTTATTACGGTTAAATATTAATCGATGTAATTTATGTCCAGTTGTCTTGAAATATTATATCAGTTATAGCAACTATAGCAGTCTACTCTGAGCTTAATGTTTATTATTAGAAATGTCCATGCAAACCTAGATTTAGTGCTTTTCGCTTCCTCAAAGCTTTGTTGTAGCATGGATTGGAGAACATTCCAGAATTTTCCCCAAGTGGGGTTTTTGCATACTATATACGTCTTTTGTCATACTCTAGAATGCCAGTATATTTTTAACATGTATAGCCTTGCTTGTAAGCATATCAAAGCCGCATGCCTACATGTAATATACATTGTAATTTCAATTCAGATTTAGAAGTTAGTTACGGGATTATTTCTATATTATAAATGTATAACTGAACTATTTTGTATAGCAGCCATTGTAACTGACCCAATAATATGGGTTGTTTACTTCGTAGTCTAATAAACGAGATGCCCCCTTCCTGATAACATATTGTAAGCATGCACTCACCTCCTGCTGCTCATGTGCCCGTGGGGGTGACCCTAGTTATACATTTTGATGTTCAGTGCGTGGAGTTTTATTATCCCAAGCCCACCTCGACTAGAATAGTTCACTGAGTAGCAAGAATGGTCCAGTGAAAAAAAAAATCACTTCCATGGGAATGAAATTTGTTGGAAAATCGGTTGGAAGTTGGAATTTCCACGGTTTTTATTAGGTCCTTTTATTCCAGTGCTTCTACCGGCAGCTCTAGTTCTTAAATTTCTACATTTTAGAAAAGTGTTATGTAATATTATTATAAGTAATCCCTGGAAGTAAAGTCAATTCGAAACGCTGGAAACGATTTTGAATCCACCTATTAACCGGGCTTCCCGTGTTTTGAAAAGGATTCCTGCCGTTTTGAAAATGGTGGCAATAAAACGGTAAGAGAATCGACTTGGAAAATTGTTGCCTTGCCAGATCCTACTATTCGAAAAACTGAAGTAACCTAACAACAACGAAGAGAATGTAGCCGCGTCTGAATTTGTGTAGCCGGGTTCCCTGTGGTTAAGTTTAATCGACTGTAGGTCAATTTAACAAATTTAAGTTAGTTTTTTATGTGTCTGTCCTAATATTGACAATGATTTTCGTCATAACATGGTCTAAATAGCTGTGGATCCACGAGGCGTCTTCAATTTCTTAATTTTACAACAACAAACTAATGTAGTCAATTTTACAACAACAAAACACTTTTAGCTCATTCTCGTTCCCAGTGCCTCCTCAACTTAACTGAAAAATCGGAGGCCCTGGTAAGACACAAATGGAGCAAGATTGTGATTGGCTGTTGAACAACGACTGCGCGAAGTTCAAAAAGTAAAAAACTTCATGCACCCGAACGGTCACCCTGTATCTCGATTTCCATTGGCGAGACGGTAAACATTGTTCATTTCCTATTGTTAACGGCTGAAGAGAACGCTCGCGATCGCAAGTTGCGAATCGAGGAAAATAGAATTAATTCCCTTCTTCGAAGGTAAAAATCAAAGCTTTCTTTAGGATAAATTAAGGTAGATTTATTGAACTAACTGCTGTGCAGTTCAGTAAAATAACAAAAAGCCAAAGCCAGAGTTTTGAAACCGAAATCGTATCAATATTTTGAATCAATATTATAAATCTTTACTTCACCAGCACCGATTGAAGGCGGATACAAGAAGAAATGTAAACAATGCCGTTAAATAAACCTGAGAGCTCTATACGTAGCATTTTCCTGGAATTTTCGTTCTGTTTTTGTTTGTACAAAGACCACACTGCATACTATTGTTTTATTTCTGTGGTTTTTGAATTGCACTGTAACGACCGGAAGTAAGATTTCCTACTGGCATGCGCAGTATCCAATGTCCTAGAATCTAGGACATCCGCTTTGTGTCTTACTTGAGCCTCCGATTTTTCAGTTAGTTGAGGAGGCACTGGGAACGAGAATGCTTTTAGCTTCAAACGAAAGCCGCATGCGCACTCCTTGACATGACGTCCGCTCTTGTTGTATGTCCAAATATTGCATATGAAAATAAGCCAACCAGATTGCGAGAAATTTGGCGGTTGTAAAAAAAGAACTGATATATATCATTTATATAATAATTGCCTTTTTTTCCTGTAACTTGCAATGCATCTTTGAAGGGAATAAAGGATCATTACTTAGGTAAATTTCTTGTGGATTTTTGACGGTGTCGGCATTTTTAATGAGTTTCAAGTACATATACGGCTCTACGGCAGCTGACTTTTCACTTCCGGTCAAGTCCATGCGCTCCTCGTAACTCGAACCGAAGATGGCTCCTGAAAATAAATCTAAAAACTTCACGAAAATGACGTTGTAGGATGCTTAATAGCTTTCTGAATGTATCGCAATGTATTTTGTTGAAGAGGTGATGCGCCGATATACATATACACCGAAGGCAAATTTGTGTATTCATGCCGTGAAAATAATCATCTCGGGGCCAATCATATCATTTTGCCGCATTAGAATAGTGAGTATCATAAAAGGATATTGCCCTTCACAGTTTTCATATTGCATCATTGAGTGATTTTGTAAAATGTTGCATATGATCGTAATGAGCTCCTTTTAAGATAGCATATGAAACTTATCCCAGACAAGCGAGAACATTTGCTCTTGCTAGTGTCCAGGCCAGTGCGGACAGCTTATTTCCGTATTCTGCATGCGTAATGTTGTCTTTGAAAGAAATAAAGCAGACGACTGACAACACAGAGGTCAAACGTGAATCCAAAACCCCTATGCAATATAAAATTTATCGACGAGATTTCGTCATATTCGTCACCAAATCAATACTGAGGAAAAAGGCAAAAAGGATAATAAACTTTACGACGAGGGAGCGAGTAAAAATACTGGTGTGGTACCATTCGGTGATGAAACTATATATAGCCCGCTCTTATTATAAGTATTCGCATTGAAAGACCTTAGTGTTCCTTCAGACAGTTCAGAGTTTCCCTGACAAACCGGTCAGTCTTATTTTGTGGGATTATATCGAGAAGTTAAGAGAAAATTATATTCCGAGACGATCGAAAGCGGGACGATCCAGGTGTTGCGGATCGTTTGTGTTGAACAGGATATGTTCGAGGGAGGACTCGCAACGACAGTAAAATATTTTACAGAAAGAAACCAAGACTGTCTATCAGCAGTAAAAAAAACACGTAAATATAAGTCCTAAATTCGACTCCTAACACCAGTGTTTGCTTATCAATGTTTGCTTAATATTATTAGTGTCACGAAATGTGTCCGTGCTACAGCCGAGGACAAGAGAATTACTCTAATCGAAATCTCAGACATCCATCTTAGGGACTGTTTACTTCTAAACAAAGATAGAATAGGGGTGTCTAGAAAACGAAGACCTAGAAAACGAAGACCTAGCAAACGAAGACCTAGAAAAAGAAGACCTAAAAAACGAAGACCTAGAAAACGAAGACCCTTGAATTTAACTAAGTTTGCCGTTCAGTACAGGAAACGAATCCCGGCTGTGCAGTCCGTTAACCCAGTTAAACATGTAGTGTGCTGAATGGTCCAAAAATTATACAGGAAGGAAAAAAAAAGATTGTCAATCGTCTCTCAAAAGTGGTCGTTTTTACATTTATGAAAAATACCAAGATGTTCAGGACGTTTGCATGGAAAATTCTCACGTTTACGCCAACGGAGAGATGGAGTAGTAAGCAAAAGGGGGGTTCTGGGCCACTTTCTGAGACAATTCGGCCAGTCTCAATACAACAAAATCCCCACCAGTAGATGGCTCGTCCCCCTTTAAAACCGCATTCCAACCCCTTCGATATGGGAAAAAACAGGGGTTGAACATGTCCGAGCCATCCACTGGAGGGGATTTTGTTGTATTGAGACTGGCCGAATTGTCTCAAAAAGTGACCTGAACCCCCCTTTTGCTTACTACTTTAAAGCAATCCAGGTTGAACATCAGCTAACACAGGCTTGTATATCCATTTAGAGATTCGCTCCATAATAGTATACAGACATGAGTGGTGTGATACATATGGATGAATACGTCGAAGAACTTCTCGCAGAAACGCAGCCATCGACTCTCCGGGGTGTTGTTCAGACTATGCCTAAGATATTAGATCTCCCTCTAGAGATCCTGTCTAAGATCGTAGAGTACGCAGGCCCTGCGTCATTCGCAAGCATTGCTTCGACTTCGAAACGTCTAGGCGATGCGGCATCTCTAGCGCGTTACAAAAAGGTAGACCAAAGGTTCCGCATACGAGTCCTCCTGTTCAGTTTAAGAGCCGTTTGTGACGATAACAAGCGAGACAATTTGGCTAGGATTTTCGGTATTTCCGCCGAGGACGCACGTGACTGCAACAACCAAGCACTACGCCACGTCTGTGAGTATGGTCATCTCGATATCGCTAAGTGGCTCACACGCCGCTTCAGCCTCACCATTGAGGACGCACGCGCTGAAGAGAACTATGCGCTACGCACTGCCTGCGAAAATGGTTATCTCGATATCGCTAAGTGGCTCACAAAGCGCTTCAGCTTCACAACCGAGGACGTATGGGCCGACGATAACGGTGCGCTAAGCTTTGCCTGCGAATCTGGTTATCTAGAGGTCGTCGAGTGGCTCATGAAGCGCTTCGACCTAGCCACCAAGACCACACACACTAACAATCACTACTTGCTACGCTACGCCTGTAATAGTGGACGTCTTGACGTCGCCGAGCGGATAGCTGAGCATTTCCAGCTCACTAAAGAGGAGGTGCGAGCCTGCAACAACCACTTGCTGCGCTACGCCTGTAAGAATGGACACCTTGCCATCGCCAAGTGGCTAGCTGAGCACTTCCAGCTTACCAAAGAGGATGCGCAAGCCTGCGAGAGAGGTTGCCAGCATTTTACCTGCATTTCATGCATGGGTGGTCGCCTCGACGTTATCGAATGGTTTATCGAGCACTTCCAGCTCAGCACCGAGATCATCTACGAATGCCGACCCCTTCTTGCCTGATATGATGGATTTGGGACATCAGTCAATATCCGAACGAGACCTCTTAGACTTGATAAGAGAGCTCACGATCTAATCCGGCGCGAAGTGAAAGTACCTACCTTGCTTGCTTCTCTCATAGGAAATATCATTTTTTAACCCACGAGACTGCCTAGCTTTGCTCGCATCTCTTCCTGAACCTCGGCCCGAATTTGTTTCACACTTTTTTCACCACTAACCAAAGCTATATGGCGAATTTCAACCCTCATAGCTTCATATTTATCTGCTTCGGCAACGATGAGAGTGAACTCAGAGTCAGACACTTTCTCATCACGCATGGCTTTTGACACAAGATCACGAAGCGTATTCACTTTCGCTCTCGCCAATCAAATCACCAAAGCCGGAGAGAGCAGCTACTAAGCCTGAGCCCGATAAAAGCACACTCAGACTACCTGTGGTCACAGCGATACCGTGAATGATTCCACGCACGGGCATACTTTTTACGCACACCCTCGTTGTGTTTTTCTTGGGCTTCAATGCTCGCAAGCGCCTCGCACACCTTTTGCAGGCGAAAGTTATCTCCAGAGATGCTAGCAAGCGGGGGATAAATCGGTGGTGCCGTCGGAATGGTTTGAATCGAATCGCTTGCCATTATACCTATGGCTATGCTATAGCTTACTCAATCTTCAATACGTAGCGGATGGGTCGACCATGGAAGTCTATGATATTGCCTTTTTCGTCGCGAATTGTCAGGTGAAGGCTGCTTCTCATTGTCCCTAGAGCTTGAACAGTTAGTGGGTTTGGTGGAGAGTAAGTCGTTTTTGCGAACTTCTCACCTCGGATCTCTAAGCTAGCCAGGACTTTCGATGGTTTTCCCTCGAGAAGTGAGAAGCTGGAATCCACCACATTACAGTGGACATACGCCGTGTGGATATCGTGGAGCGTCAGGTTGTAGTGACCCACTTTGAGTGTTGCGCCACCCCCCGCGTTTTTGCAACCAAGACTCAGCAGTATGCAGAGAGCTCTATCGAATCGAAGTGTTTGTTTTTTCACCACTAGGTCCCAATACCCCCTTGGCAAGTGTTTAGAAAACTCCACAATACCAGCATCAATTGCAGGTTTGAAGTATCGTTGAATGCTTGCCTTATCATGGTGCCCTGCAGAGATGCTGTATGGGAACCCCACACCTTCGGTATCCCACCAGAACGAACCATTCTCTACTAGGTTCCACCAACTGTTCTCAATAGTGATCTCGATTAGTGAAATATTCTGAACGAAAAGAGGTTGATCGAAGTAGACCGTCTGGTCAGCCGAGGTACAGGTGACATTTAAGATCACCATGTTTTTTCCGATATTAAAGATATCAACTATATATATGCATATAGTCGCCTAATACTAATTGGAAAACCATGGGTACGAAGCAGGAAGTCTGGCGAAAGTTCAAACATCTGTTTCCCAATGCGGTTCTTGAGTGGTTTGAGCCTTTCGTAGATAGCACTGGTGGGGGTGGTATTCTCTTTCTGGATGGTAAAGGGATGTTACACTCTGTGTTCACCAATGGTGGTCCAAGTAAGGGTCGGTTGGAGGGTTGGCTTGGGGCTACTAAGGATGCCTTGGATATTGCCCTTGGGTCCAAGTAGATCTACGAAAGGGTAATTGCTGAACGAAAGGCCGAATACGATAAGAGGGTTGCAGCTCGCAATGCGAAGACCGCCGAGCAGGCCGCACTTCTTGCCAAGGAAAACGCAAGGCTGGCAGAGAAGTTGCATGGAATGCAGGGTGGTTTCCCATCTACCCTAGTGTTATCCCCGGGTGTGAAATACCCCGTCCCAGCAATTCCCATGAACTTGGGGGCTCTCATGGAGTGCCTCTACCTGGTGACTCCGCCTTCAAACAACGTGATAACATCTACGACAAAGGAGCTCTGGAGGCCTTGTGCATCGAGTTTGGTTTATCTCGAACACCAGACTTCCGTTGGAAAGGAGGTAGGAATCACGGATTAGGAGATGTATTTTTGTACTACCCGGGTGATGGCTACAGAAATGTTCACGTAATCCGAGGCTATGACAATGAAGCAGATACGTGGCCCAACCACAACAATTTGTTTGCAGTCCAAGGAGGCAAGGTGGACATGGGAAATTTGGTATCCTTTGTTCGGAACGATGAGTCCGAAGGGAAACAATTCAACTGGTTCGCACCACCAATTGGAAAGGGTTTGACAAGGGCTGGGTTGGGCAGGTTGAATCGCTCAGTCGAGGCTTTTGCATATTGCGTTCTAGGTGCCCAAGCCAACATGCGCTCATCCATCATAGGTAACAGTGGTGGTGCTATGAACACTCAACTCGAGTTTCGAACCCTGCTCGAAGAATCAATCCTAGAAAACGATTTAACAAAAAGCGTAGCAAATTATCAGTTGGCTATTCAAGCAACAAAGAAGAGACTCGATCTAGCTGTAGCTATAGGGGTGTGGTTATTGCCAAGCGACCTGGTCTTAAACATCCACAGTGTCGTGGGTTATAACAATGCTCTCCAGAAGGCCACAAAAGATATGCGATTGAGTGCAAATGATGTCAACGAGGAGAGTAAAAAACCACCTCCACCACCTATATATGCTAGGACCCCACCCAAAGAAACATCTTCCACATTCTGTTGCAAAGCAACGGCCACACCCAACACCTCCACACGTTGCTGCTGCTGCTATTGCGAATCACGTACCAAAGACAAAGCCCGCTCCACATGTTGCAAAGCAACAAATGCGACACGAAACCAATCTGGCAGTGACATCGATTGCTGCAGCTGGAGCCGCATGGTTGTTGTTTCGCTAACGCTTCTTATATTGCTCCACTACGAACACAACTACAGCAACGACGAGCAACCAGGCATTCTTTGCCAAGAATCCTACAACCTCACCCGCAGTTCGGAAGACAAAGCTTGCAATTGCTCCAACCATCCCATGTAGAATCTGCCCCAACTTTTTCCAATTGCCTTTAATCCCTTACCAACACCACTCGCTACACTAGTGAGACTCCGCTGTAGCATGGAAACTATGACGCCAATCACGGGGCTTGCCGCAGCCAACACCCCAACCACAGTGAAACCGTACTTCTTGAAAATAGCTTTTACCCGATCTCGCAGTGACATACGCTCTTCGATGGCCTCATTTTCTTGCTCGATTGCTCGAATCTTTTGTTCCCTAGAGGCTTTTTGCGCTTGGGCTTCCTGCTTCTGGGCTTCAGTCGTCTTGGGATCTTCGACAGTAACCTCATCTACGACATTTTCCTTCTGAAGGTTTTTGACCTCCACTTCGTTTTGCACATGAACATCCACTGCAGGTAGATCCAAGGCTTTTTCGAGATCCTTAGAAAAATTCTTAGTCACCTCCCCATCATTCGTTAAGAGATAGCGCCAGGTTTTGTTCGTACTATCAAACACCCGTATGACAGTTTTGAACATGCCTTTCTCATTTTGCTTAATCCCGATTTCGATCCCGTTTGCGTTTGGGAAGCGTTCTTTCACCTCTTCCCGGGCAGAAATCATCACACTCTCAAAGACATATTTTTCACCGTCGACCGGGTTCCAAATCTTTTTCAACGACCCCTCTCCACCAAACGAGGTCTCATCTGAGTGCGCTTGGGGTTCGACATCTTTTCCTTCCACTTTTCTCTTTCCTTCTTTGTCGAGGCGGTACATTTCCGTATCTACGCCTTTGACCGGGTTGGGTGGCAATAGGTTGGTAGGATTGTCTTCGTCTCCGCCTTCGTATCCGCCATTGTCTTCGCCTTCTTCTCCGCCTTCTTCTCCGCCTTCTTCTCCGCCTTCTTCTCCGCCTTCTTCTCCGCCTTCGCCAAGGATTTCTTCAAGGAGTGGGTCCATATCAGTAGCCATATTGAAGGCTTATCCTTCCACCTATAACTTTGTTATAGCTATATAGCATACATATTCAATACATATTCGATATGATATCGTCGAAGTTAGTTCCTGCACAAGCACGCAGAGAGCCTCGCGCACTCAAAGCTCGACGCATTCTATATAGACGCACTTTCACACCATCATCTGCCAACCCAGGAGAGACACTCTATGTGGAGGTCCCAACACTAGGAGAAAACATTGTCCTAGTCCCAGGTAGCCTAGCACTCTTGGCTGACCTTGCATTGTCTGGTGGACACGCCAACAACCGAGTGGTGGCCAATGTCGGACGCTGTCTGGTAGTACGTCGAGTTTGCAAAATGGGAGCCGAGACACTGGAAGACATAGCTCGGCCAGATCTACCACAAACATATTCCGATCTCTATCTTCCTACTCCAGAGCGAGAAGCTAGGACCCAGCAGGGTATTCAAACAGAGAACACAAACAAGCTTCGCTCGAAGGCCGGTGACAAAGACACTTCGATCGCTGCAGACAATGCGCTCCTAGCCGCATATGGATCGAAATATCGAATCCCACTGGACGTTGACATTCTGACACACATGGAGCTCTGTATCCCCATGCTCTACGCGATACTATTTCGTTCGAATTGACTCTAGCACCTGCTGTCGACATAGTGGTAGGTTCTGATGCAACCAAAATAGGCACATACAAGTGTAACAACATCCAGCTGGAGTATGAGGTCATCGAGAACGAAATCTCGCCAGGCAAGCACAGCACGCATATACCACAGGCACTGCCTTCCTATTCAACCACGCTGTCCACTTCAAGACTGTACCTGTCGCCAAGGCATCCGACACTCTCGTGTCTCAGAGCATCAACGTCCCACGGCGATCCTTTGCTGGACTACTTCTACTCTTCGTGGATCCACACACCACTGGCACCCGGGACAGCGAGGCATTTGTCAATCCAGGTATTTCGAAGGTCGAGGTTGACGTCAATGGAATTCCAAACAGCTTCTTCCTAGGAGGTATGCTACCACCAGACTTCTGGGAGGCTGCCAAGGGATGGTTTGCCGCATCCGAAGGACAAGCAACTGCTATGACCCCCACCAAGTTCCACAACAACAGATTTGCCATTCTCGTCGATGGTCGCACAGTAAAGGATCCAGTTGTCCATGGTGATGGCTTGGCCCAAACGGGTAGCGGAAAAGACATCCAGCTCCGTGTGAATAGGAGTGGAGGCACTGGGGTTGTAAACATGCACATCTATGTGTTGGCAGATGCTCAACTCACGGTATTAAACGGAGCCCTCGAGAATATAACATATTAACATGGATACCCTGGTAGAACACATCCCATTCAATGACCTCGTAGTAGGACCCACAAACTGTGGAAAAACGGCATTCCTTGTGGAGCAGCTTCGTGGAGCATTTCGTGGCAAGTTCGACTATATCGTACTCGTATGCCCCACGTATGCCCACAACAAAACCTATCGTGGATTTCCCATCGAGATCCTCATTTCTACGTCATATCGTCCCAGCAGGATGCCATCGATGCCGCACTGCACTTGTGTGCCATATTTTGGGCAGGGACCAATACCCTACTCATCCTCGACGATTGTGCTGCCTCGAAGGACGTCAAGCGACGAACCGACAAGCTCGTGGATTTGGCTTTTTCTGCTCGCCATATTGGTATTTCCGTTTGGGTGCTCTCCCAACAATTGACAAGTATATGCAAACCCTTCCGCGAAAATGTAGCCATGGTAGTGGCCTTTCGTACGGCATCGGCTCTGGATGGAAAAAGGCTTTTTGAGGACTACGGTGGAGGCGCAGAAGTGGATGAGAAAAATATGTTGTTCTCGGAGCTCCAGGCCCACAAGTTTGCTCGCATATGCTTTTGTTTACGACATCGTTTTACAGTTGTATTGGAGATACCTGCTCCTGTAGTATACTACCACGATACATATGGGCATACCATGGAGGAAGAAATAGCTGCCATACTAGGTGAGAGTTTCTCCGAAACAACGGCTAGGACGAAGTCCGATCCAGCCAATTCAGAGGCCACCAATTCGGCACCCACATCACATGTGGATGATCATCGGGAAGCACTTTCTATTTTGGCTGCAACTGGAACCACAAAGGAATATCTAGGGAAACATTTCTCTCTAGGAGACGTTTGTAGACTACCTGAGAAAGATGTAGAGCGGTTACATAGAAGGTATCAGGCCGTTCTAGCTCAGCAAATAACAGGGTGTCTAGTCAATGGTGTGATGCGTCTAGCTACCCGCGCAGTCGCATACCTAGTCCCTCTAGATTCTCAAGAAGCACTGCTCAAGGACCTACAAGAAGACCACCTAGTCCGCAACGAGATCAGTGCTGTGGCTGGCTTGTTGTCTCTTAAAGCAGGCCGCTTTGTAGCACTAGCTAGTGCCTTGTTCCATGTAGCTAGTCACGTAGTTGGTCCTAGTAGCTCTGCTATCACACCAATTGAACCTTCACAGGTAACTGTCATATCTCAAACAGTTACAAAACAACAAGATGGGAGAGCGCGAGACATCGCAGGTGGATCAGATCACAGCGGACCCTCCAACGACTGCACCTAAGATTAAGAACCCAAAGCACGTTGCTGCTGGGAAAGCCCTGGCAAACTATAACCGACGTGCTTAAGAGGCTCTCTCCCGCGAGGAGGAGCGCGAAAGGGAAGTAGAGGTGGTTGGTGTCAGCAAAGTGCCTGTTGAAGGCAGCTTGACCAGCAGGTTGTATGAGAACATGTCTGTCAACACCACGCTTGCTGCCATTGGCGTAGGCGCGACACTGATAGGGCTGTGGTATCAAGCACAACAACACAGACTACAGAACTGCTGCGTTTCGCCGAAACAGCAATCCAATTGTGTAGAGAAACAGCAACCACGTTTCGGAGAAACGACAACCGCGCCTCGGGTGGAAGCCTTTGCAACAAATGTGGTACTACCAGACATGGAGTAGGTATATACCAAAAGCTATATCATTTGAAGCTGTATGCATACTTTACAGTAACGATGCCTGAGAACAAGTTGATGAAAACGGTGACTGACGCTGCTATATTAACTGGACTTGCAACGGGCATTGGTTGGATTGGAAAGAAGGTAGTCAAGGAGTCCATGCTTAGTGACCCTTCGGCTTCCATCTCGAGGACCAAAAGATCATCCCACAGAATCTGTAATGGCAACCATAGCTATGATGCTCGGAGGAGCACTTTTGAACGAAACAGCCTTCGTAGGTGGAAGCTACCTCGCCCGGGCAATCTCTGGTAAAGGTCCTGATGCGCTGGCCATAGAGAAGTATCAGGCAGACTGGCCTGCTTTCCAGAAGCACCGCGAAAAATTAGCCGACTGGGTCCAAGAACAGGGACGTCTGCAGAACCATGCTTCTGAGGATTGGGGAAACACGAACCGTGCTCTCAGGCTATACAATACGGTACACGTTGGGATACACCATATTCCAGCACTGTCCGAACCTAGTTTCTCTGACTACTACCGGCCATCAAGTGCACAGAAGACTGGCGAATTGGTCTATGTCGGTGGTGGAATGCTTGCCATTGGCTATGCCATCAGTCGGTGGTTGTAGTTAGGAGTCGATGGCTGTAGTCTTGGTCTATCTTTGGTGCGTAGCAAAGCTAAAACCAAATTACTTTTTTTTTTAACTTTTATTCTGAGGTGTTTTTGAAGTTTGTTTACTGTATGTACAAAGCTATAACAAAGCTATAACAAAGCTATAACAAAGCTATAACAAAGCTATAACAAAGCTATAACAAAGTTATAACAAAGCTATAACAAAGCTATAACAAAGCTATAACATGTTGATGGTCATGGTTTTAGAGAGGCAGTGCCAACTGTTATACTTATCTACGTTATAGCTTTGCTATATAACACAATGGAGGCTAAACTATCTTCAATCTTCTATGGTCCTGAGGGATACTGGAAAGGTTACGCCGCTGTGGGTAAGCTCGCAACTTCTGCGGGAGTGTCAGAGGCTGTCGCGAATGTTTGGCTGGAAAAGCAGGCCCTGTGGCAAATGTTCCTACCTAGTCCACATGAAATTCCAAGACCCCACTGGACAGTCTCAAAGCCAAACGAGGTGCACCAGGCCGACCTGCTTTTCCCATAACGAGCCTCAGTGAACCGGATGTTCAAAAATACTCGCGGTCCGGTTGCTATGGAGTGACGTCATAGGCCTGCTGAATTGCTTTCGTCGTATTTGATTTGCGGTTTTATTATAACAGCGCTTGGTAATTCCTTTATCGGTTTGCGTACACACTCGCCTGTGGTGCGAGGATGCCTGTTTAATTTTAGAGGCTGGACTTGATCCAAATTTTGACATCATCCCGTTGCATCCGGTTGGAATTTTCTTACAAAGATCGCTAATCCGTCTGTAGTTTGTAGTTCTAAGAACTGATATGTTCTCAATTCGAAGATATGCGGTATTGCTGTTGAAAAATTTATATCAAGGAGCTCTTTAGTAGCTAATTTTCCTGAGGAGTTCGCCAAAGTTTGAAAATGGCGGGCTTTCTGATCGACGAGTGTTCAAAGATCAAGGAAGTCTTAGCATTGCCTCTACGTTTGGTGTTGTTGCCGCCATATTGCTACAGAAATTGAACTCAAACCCAAGATAATACAGCTGGTTGGTAGATGACATCAATGCACTAAAACTTGGTGGCGATCGACTCGAAACACCAACTGCATCGGCAACGTCAACAACCGTCCCTGAGGTACGTCATTTAATATTTTATAGTCAATATATAGATCAACAAGAAGAGGAAAACAGAGAGCTCAAAGTTGCTCTCGAAGCTGCCATGCACCAAGTATCATGCCTTCGAGATGAAATTGAGTTCACAAGCGATCTCGTGAGGACAGCGATGATAAGGGGTAAGCGAATACTTCAATCTTTTTATTGAGATGAATTAAATTGGTTGTGGACACTTACAACTTACATGATTGAAGGTGATTTTTTTCTCATTGATGCGACTGATTATGATTGTTTTTATTTATTTATTTAGAGGAATACTAACACCCCAATCCTTCTCAACAAGAATCAAGTATAAGGCTGTTTGAAAAGTAATGAGAAATGCAATAGACATAAAGCCTTTTCCAGACAGTGGTCCTCAAGGTTATCAAGTCAACCTTTCTGCTGCAGTTGCTTGGGCAGCGAGGGAGACCAAGCTGCATCAGCCTGATAGACATGCCAACTCTAGAAGTCCATCTAAAACTTGATTTGTTGACAAACTTGATTGAATGTGCGATAAAAAAAACTAGGTCTGTGTTCTATATCCTCTCTGGTTCACCCAGGTTGAAGTCCTGGCATCACCGTATGTCTGAGCGCTTCTGGGATATGGAACACAACTTTCTATTATTTTTGGAATGTGCGATGAAAAACTAGGTATGTGTTCTATGTCCTTTCTGGTTCACCCAGGTTGGGAGTCCTGGCATCACCGTATGCCTGAGCGCTTCTGGGATATGGAACACAACTTTCTATTATTTTTGAAATGTGCGATGAAAAACTATAGGTCGGCATGTGTTCTATATCCTTTCTGGTTCACCCAGGTTGAAGTCCTGGCATCACCGTATGCCTGAGCGCTTCTGGGATATGGAACACAACTTTCTATTATTTTTGAAATGTGCGATGAAAAACTATAGGTCTGCATGTGTTCTATATCCTTTCTGGTTCACACAGGTTGGAGTCCTGGCATCACCGTATGCTTGAGCGCTTCTGGGATATGGAACACAACTTTATACCTAGTGAGGCAGGCAACCTAAAATAAGACTTGAAATCCCGAGTTAGATTTTACAACAGAATTGATTTTTTTTCAGCGTTGCAAGGAGCTCAAAGTATAACTTTTTTGCACCAAATATTCTAAAAATATTACTAATTAGAATATTTCCGCACTGCAATGATCACGAGTTGTTTAAAACCGTGGCCGAAGGGAGAGAATCATCGTTGCTTACCCAGTCAATCTCAAGCCAGTTTCGCTGCTCAACTAAAGTTCAATGAACAAAGCTATCTTCGTATTCCTTTAAGAATAGGATGTCTGGAGTGACGATTGAAATCTTAGTTAAAACGCACCCAACACTTACGGATTATGACACATAGGCGTGAAGCCCGACACATTCGGTAGATCGCCAGCAGGACTTCGTTTAGACTGGAATGCTAGGTCTTACTGGGGTCCTCGCAGAGATCGCGGACTTTTAGTCCGCGATCTCTGCGGGATATTGTAGCTACTTTTTGGTTACTAAGAGAGCGCAGCTCGTTATGTACCACATGACACAGTGCCTCATAAGCGCACCCGCCGCACGTATAAATATGCACTCGTTGTGGTTGATGTGGCAAGCCGCTACAAAGAAGCAGAACCTTTGACCTCGAAAGATAGTGGTGAAGTGTCTGCGGCCTTCGAACGAATCTACAAGCGTGGTCCATTGATATGGCCACAACTGTTACAGGTTGATCCTGGAAGGGAGTTCATGGGACGTATGTCTGGAACCTTGGAGCGACATGGTACAAAGGTCAAACGAGGCGAGGTAGGCAACCACAGTGCACAAGGCTTCGTTGAGCGAGCCAACAGGACACTGGCTGAGAGATTGTTTGGATATCAATATGCTCAGGAGTTGGTGCTTCCTTCGGGAGGGTCAGATGCTCGATCCAGAGAGTGGGTTCAAAGGCTTCCTGCAGTCATCAAGGCCATGAATAGTGAAGTGACTCGACTGACAGGAAAGAAGCCTTCGAATGCTGTGGTGCGTCCGGAGGACAAGCAAGTGGCTGCAAAAGCCCAAACGTATTCGCGGCCTGTTGGGTTCAAAGAGAGGCGTCTGCCATTCGATGCTCTTGTTCGATATCTGTATGCACCAGGGGAGTTGGAGGGTGGTGAAAGACGTAGAGCCACTGATCCTGTGTGGAGTCTCCAGACTTATGGTATTTCGCGAAGTGTGGTATCTTCAGGCCAGCCAGTGCTGTACTATTTGGGAGAAGAGGCTCCAAAGCGTGGGTTTGTGCGCGAAGAGCTGCAGGTAGTACCACCAGACACGGAGCTACCACCAAAGGGCATCCTAGTAGTGCCTCACTGACCTAGGCCAACAACTCGTCGATGAGGTCATCGAAGTTCTCTGGAAGAGTATCTTTGTGCCCGTAGGCAAGCGTGTGTATGCCATCAGGGTTGATCCAGCGTTTTGTATCCAGGAGACAAATGGAAATTTTATTCACCCGCAGACCATAGATCTGATGCCCAATGCTTCGCAGCATGTCCATCCCATGTCTGAAGGTCTTCTTATCAAAGAGGGCCTCCTTGTACTGCTCGTGCCGCAGGTGCTTCTTCACAACACACTTCTTCACCCCATTGGCTTTGAGAATCTCCTTGGTGTCCGCACGCAGGATCGAATACATCTTTGGTCGGAGCCCCACGTACTCCGCAATGGGAACACCAGCACACTCGTCCTTCATCTTTCCAAGGACCTTTTTGTTGGTAGTACTGTGCAGTGTATGTTTCTCTGGGTAATCACTGGTGTCATAGAGGTCTGCATTTGCAGCCATGTCTTCGTAGACATCTTTGGTCTGTATCTCAAGCAGTAGTGAGTCAGTGTCTGGGTAGAGCAGCTCGCACCGATTGCCATACTGTGCTAGAAGATGGTTGTAGTAGAAGTCGTACATCAGGTGTTTGGATAGGTCCAGGACACTCATCCCGATGTAGACTGGGCGGTTCAGCACGAGCCTGCTCTTGTGCATGTGTAGAGCTGCAAGGTTGTTATCGAAGATCATGGATCTCGCGAATGTTGGCCTTGCTATCAGTCGCCTGAGCTTGTCCTCCTCTTTTGCGCGCACCAGCTTCACATCCACGCGCTTGCGCAGGTTCTCCATGGTCTTGCCAAACACGCTGTTGTTCATCAGCTTGTAAAGGTCCTTCTCGAAGCTGCTTGTGGCTTGTTTGCGGAGGTCTGTATTCATTCGGATGTATGGCTCCATCCAGGGACTTTGGTTGAACCGGAGTGCTCGGTGCACCTTCTTCAACCTCATGCCAAGAGACAGGTACAGCTGTAGGTTTCGATAGTGTAGGACATAGTGCTCCTTGTCACGGAGATTGGGCACAAGCTTTTCGACTTCGACTGGTGTCACCCCTGTGCTCAGGAGCCCGTGCTGGTACTACGACATCCACTCCTTTGGGACTTTCATACGCTCTGGAGCAAGAGGATATGCATTTTGTGTATTGTGCAGTTCCTGTGGGTATTCGAGGTCTACCTCTAGGATGTAACCTTCCGATGGTTCTTTGCCTATGTCCTCTGGGTGGGTTTCCAGGTTCTGAACATCGTTTACCCACTAAAATCCCCCCGTAGGCAGTACCTGGCTCATAGCCCATCCGTACAGGTTGTTTGCATCCAGGTACTGTATGTACGTACTGGCTTTGGTTGGGTTGTACCCTGCAGCGCAAGCGTATGGATTGTTGGCCTTTGCATGGCGTTGGCTGACCATTGAAATGCCACCCCGCATCCCCTTCTCAATGAAGAGGTGCATATCGTAGTCAGTGAGCAGCTCGAGCACAACCTCGGTCTTCCGGAGGAGTGCATCCCAGGAAAGTCCAGGACTTGTGTAGTAGTGTGCTGGGTCAAGGCCATACTGTTGTAGGCTGGTCTTCCGGAAGGTCTCAAAGACATCTGCTAGGAGGAGTACATCGGTTCGGAGATACAGGTCGTGGTAGTCCCCCATAGTTTGGCACCCAAACACTTTCCAAACCGTCTGCGCATGGGCATAGTCCTCCTCGGAGATGCCTTCATCAGAAAGCTTGCTATAGAAGGCCTCGCGTGGTGGTAGCTTGTCCTGAAACCGCTCCCAACTGTCCATATATTCGTAGGGATAGACGCCCTTGCGGAGGAGGAGACCGCACTTCTGCTCATCTTGCTCATATCTGGCTGCGATTCGGAATCCATCAGGTTTGTTGGCAGCTACTAGCCGATCAAGTGAGGACAGCAGAAACTGAGCACTGTCAATTAATCGCAGCTGGCCTAGGGAGAAGGAGATGTACTTCTCCATGTTGTTGGGTATGCGGTTGATCTGTCCCTCTACCTTGGAAATAGCCTGCAATCAAGAGGTGAGAGTCATAGCCCCGCAGGTTGTGAAAGACTACTGGTATTGGGGTCTTCTTGGGGTCTAACCGCAGGCGGAGATTGCAGGCGTTGTGTGCTGCTCCTCTGTACTTTCCAGATATGTGACAGTGATCCTTGACTGAGTCCCCATTGAGAGGTTTCTGACAAACATGACAGTCGGTTGCACTCTGATGGGCTCTCAAGGTCTCTGGGGTCATGTGCAGAGCTCTACGGTTAGCTAGGACTGCCTTGATTTTCTGTTCTTCCCATTGCATTGACTCCTAGAACCTTTCTGCAGCATTGGGCCCTCTGTAGACGGCTGGAGACTCCGTGTGGCCATCACATCGCACGACGACATAGCCATAGCCACAGGTCTCGTGCAACTGCGTCTTCTGGGTATTGCTCTTGTTTGGATCAAGCTCTGGGCCAGCAACCTTCGTGGTCAGTGCCTCAAAGTCTGCATAGATAACAAAAGGGGCTGGCAGCTGTTTGTGCCAGTTCTGAAAGGAGAGCTTGTTCTTACCCTCTTTAGGCATCTCCACTCTCACTGCTGTTTGCCCTATACCTTCGCAATCGGGCTTGTGGGCCTCCAGGAGATCTTCTCGGGAGTACTCATGTAGGCATCTCTCACAGAAGTGCTTCCTTTCACGGTGGGCGCTCTGATTGTAGAGGAGTTTGTTCAAGTCCTTGATCCAGGTATAGTGATACTTTTCGGACTTCTCTATGAGTTGATGCGGGTGATGTCTTTGCGTTGCTTGCTGAGCCTGTAGACTGTGACCCTTTGTCCCATCCGAAGACATTCACAGCAAGGTTGTTTTGGTTCTCAACCCTGTCGATCTGTGAGATTGGTGTGGGTGCATCGATCCCTGTGAAGTCGAGGCGATCCTCTATAGGATATTTGGTTGGCCTGTATGCGTGTCCTCCATGAAGTACTGGAAACAATGCTGATCGGAGAGACCATCGCAGGCAGTTGTCATCTTTGTTTTGGACGTTGACCACGGCGTGCTTCTTTTGAACTTCATAGGGTAGTGGAATGTAGGAACCACCTCGTAGTGGCTGGTATCGCGCGATGTCAAGCCGGAGCAGCACGACTTGGTCAAATATCCACCCTGAGCCTCTGTGTGTCCATTTCTCTAGGGTCTCTTGGATCCTGGGGAAAGCCTTGTCTAGTGCGGGATTGATGTCATGGACTTTTAAGACAGCCTCCTGCTTGTGGCGAAGTACTGGGTCTGTGAACTCCTCACTGCCATCGGGTTTGTCCTTCCGCAGCTGTACTTTCAAAGCAAGCTGGAACTTTACCCCTTTGAGAGCATGGATTTCCTCCTCTAGCTTCTCGTGTATCATTTGGCGAACACCCTCTAAGAATACCTGGGGATCAACACTGAGGGCATGTCCTTTGGGGACATCCATCTGCCAGCCACGGAGGAAGTTACCAATGGCCCATTGAGTGCGTTCGAATTCAAGGAAGGCTGGCACGTCCTGCCCATACACTCTCAATACATCTCTCTGGTAGTCATTGTATGACCTGACGGGCTTCCATGGCAGTGGCGTATGAGGCTGTTTTTCTGCTAGAAGTTCTTCGATGTATTCATCCATGTTCACACTACTCATATCTGTATACTATTTGGGGCTCTAATTGGTTGTATATGAAACTTGGGTGAGTTTGATGGTGGGTATGGGCACGACTTTTTATGCCTCCACAAAGAAAAGTAGCAGCTCAGCTTATTTCCACACCTCTCACAAATGTATTCCTTGGGAATCTTCACACATGGAGTTTTACGATTTTCTATGTGGCGTTTTAGGTGCCAATTCCTCTTAAAACTTCGGCCACAGTCGTTACACTCCATCTCATATACTATTATGGAGCGAATCTCTAAATGGATATACAAGCCTATGTTAGCTGATGTTCAACCTGGATAGCTTTAAAGTAGTAAGCAAAAGGGGGGTTCAGGGTCACTTTTTGAGACAATTCGGCCAGTCTCAATACAACAAAATCCCCTCCAGTGGATGGCTCGGACATGTTCAACCCCTGTTTTTTCCCATATCGAAGGGGTTGGAATGCGGTTTTAAAGGGAGACGAGCCATCTACTGGTGGGGATTTTGTTGTATTGAGACTGGCCGAATTGTCTCAGAAAGTGGCCCAGAACCCCCCTTTTGCTTACTACTGATGGCGTGCACTGTCAATAGTAATGAACTTAAAATAACATTACATGATCAATCATCGCTTACATTGTAGTACTTTGCAGGTTTTGAATGTGTTGGTTTTTGTCACTGGAAACTTCAAGGAAAAGCAGGAGACCGCAAAGATTATGAACAAAAGCAGCAGCGCACAGAGGTTATTTTTCCCGCCAACACACCAAATGGCTACCGAGCGGCGAACCGCGAGAGCCTAGAACTGGCGCCGCGAGAATGAAGTCGCGAGCGGAGATAAATAACCTCTGGTCCAAGAGAACTAAGAAGCTGTGAGTGCTGTTTATCAACAGATGTGGAAGATGAAAATCATTTCTTTTTCATCTGTGTCTCATATGCTGACTTGAGAAAAACATTATTTAATGATATTAGTAAATATTGTAACAACTTCTCTAAACTGCAAGATATTGACAAGATCCTCTTTTTCTTCAACAATGTTGACCCATTTATATGTAAAAGGTTAACTCATTTCATATACGAAGCTTCAGAACGGCGAGATACATTATTATCACGAGTTATAAAATAAATTGTTATAACAATAATTGTAATTATTGTAGGCAATACCATTTATGTATATGGGACTGCTAATAAAATGTATGTATTGTATTGTGTTCAATAATGTGCTGGAAAGTGCATACTGTTTCACTTTTGAGAGATGATTGACAATGTTTTTTTCTCCTTCCTGTTTAATTTTCGGACCTTTCAGCACACTACATGTTTAAGGTATCTGCACTGGCTAAATTTAGGTCCTTTAAAATTCCTCTTTTTCGGGTATATTATAGTTTATTGCATCTAATATCACTTTCAATATTTTTTTTCCACTTACTCATAATCTGAACGTTGCAAAACGCTTTTAAAATCACGTCTTTGACCGGAAGTTGCAGCTGATGGACGAGCGGAAGACTGGGTCAGTTACTAGCGAAGTGAGTGTGGCAAATTGCCTGTATCTCTGACAAAACCAAGATAGCGGAAAGTTTGGGGTTGCAAGACTTGAAGACGGTTCTGAGGTCTACATTCAACGCTGAATTGATTAGAAGTGTACTTCATTCATAACTTGACCGATATATTTATAAGATCCTTTATAAGTTCTTTAATATACACAAGTTTTGTCAGTTTGTGAGAATAAATTGTCGTGCCTCGATCATACATATCGATTTCAACCGCATAACTAAATATATAAAACAACCTTTCAATAAATCTTCTTGCTTAAATTTTTATCTTCCTTTCCAGGCTTGGGATGTAGTCAGAAAAATACTCTCCGCTATATGAGGACTCATGATAGGACTGTCCAAGACACATTCAAATATCATGCATGTTGTAGACGAAACAAACGATAGCGACCGATCGAGGCTGACAAAGGCAATTGCATGGCCTCTGCTTCCCATTTCTAGGGAAGAACCAATTCCTCATGTGTCTGTACCTTTTCTTCCTTTCATTTGTTATTCGCCGAGACTTGTTTTTTCTTTACTTTTCTTATATCCTATTCAGAAGAAACGCCATCAATCGACTTCGACATCGTGTTTAGGGAGGTCTTAGCTCCCATTTGGACAGCGGATTAATTATTGACTATGCGTACAAAGGTACCGGAAGTCACGCTTGAGCTCGTGAGGCACGCCTTGACAACGGATAAACAAAAGCAACTTCCCAAAGGGGAGAGGACTAAAATCACGGCTTTTTAGAGTCCATGGTGGCTCTGATCAGCGGTTTTGAATCCAAGATGGCCGACAACAAGATACAACTCAAGTTATGGAGTTTAAAGCATATTTTGAGGGTTCCAGTGGAAAGTTTGTGAATACTTACGTACGAAAGGACATTTAAAATACATTTTTCTCTGAATGCTTTTATGATATTCCTACGAAACCACTCATGAAGACTTCATAAACTGTAACGAATAATCGTGTGGTTGGAAGTCATGGAAATCATTTTTGTTACGGCGTTGTTAATATTTAACTTTTATTTGTAAGAATACCTGATATCGCGCGTTGTAAAACCAGAAAATGGATTTCCAACCACACGATTTTTTCAAATCCCATTTTCAACAATATTATAAGCTCAAATGGACTCATTTCAACGTGTAAGCTTAATAAAACGCAAAATATAAAATACTGAGGCACCAGGGGGTCTAGTGATAATTCAATTAGCAAAAAGGGGATGTGTACAAATTTATGCCAAGCTAATTATTTTTTATGTGGCCCTTCTTCATGTAAATGTTCAATTATCTACTGTCTATTCCAAATCAAATACAATTTTTCAAAATTGGGTAAATATTGACCATTTTTGCCAGTGCAGATACCTTAAATGGGTTAACGGACTGCATGGCCGGGATTTTTTTCCTGTACTGAACGGCAAACTCAAATTCAAGGGTCTTCGTTTTCTAGGTGTAAAATAAACTTGTGCTGAATCACTCCAATATTTCAGTATAGTAAAACTGTACTTACTTGTTAATTTCGTGCATAAAAGATGGACATTAAGCGCGTTGAGCCAGCATTTCCAGTATGTTGCTCGCCGAGCGCTTCGACGACAGGAAGAACAAGTATTGCAAGCAGATGCAAATTTTCGTTGTCATTTTGACCGCGGTTATTCGTTACGAATATCGGCAAACTACATATCAAAACGTGGGAAATTCAATAGACTAATTGAATTCGGTTGTAGGTTTTTGACTCGTTCTTTTTCCAGCCTTTTATAGCCCAGACTTCCCTGGCATATGCCCAGATAGAGGAACCCCTTGTATATTTTGACTCAACCGGTCGAAAACAATTGGAAATTGACCGCGGAAAATAAACGACTATGGGGTTTAAACTATTAAAACTACAGAGAAAAGACATTATTGTTTTGTATTCCGTTCATAGGTTTTTTAGTTTTTTATTTACGAGGCATAACATTAACAAATTGCAAGAAAATTGCGTAATTTTGGCGAACAGTTGAGTGAACTCCCGGAGAGGGCGTGAGCGTGACTCACGTCGATTTGGTGACCTTTTGTTAAACGGAAGTTTGATATGGTTGACAATTTATACAGGAAGCGGATGACCTGTATATAAAAAATTGCTTGTGAGTCTTACCATTTTAAACTTTACCAAGCTCTCTTCGCGGTAAATTCGCCAAATTTCCTCCAAGACAAACTGAGTATCGTCTCTAATAGCTATTGCGATGTGTGAAATCATGTCACTCAGAAGACAGAGACGGTCGCAATGACCGCGTGACATGGCGTGATGTGACATACAGTTCCTCTTAATTTCAATATATTTTAAACCCATAGCATTACTGTGCTCAAAGATCGAGTGAGTGGCCCTGCTGTTTCATATTTCTTGGAAATCTAAATTGGATTCTCAGAGTAGTTTTTACTTGAGTTTCTGCTGGATCGAAAGTGAGGCAAGGCTGTTTCTTCCCTGACTTTACAGTACGAATTCTAACACCCTAAGCAGCTTTGTGGTACTTAACAGAAACTTGTTTTCTGTACACTGTTTTCGTTTAGTAGCAGCGTGAGACAACTGAAGTGAAACTGAAATCAAATCGGTGTCGGCGATCCGTTAGGCTTGGCCTACTTCTTTACCGGGCGAGATCAAGAAGTCTTTGGACTTCATCGCATTCCCTTCAACTCTACGCAAGCCAAAATATGGAAGGGACAGACCAAAATGAAGTAAGTATACCGTTGTTAACTTATGGAATGTCATCCTGGATGAAATCAAATCATCCCCAACTCTATCGACCTATAAGAGAAAACTCAGACACTTCTTTTTTCATAGGCTTAAGCATGCATTCAACCAATATGACATTCGCAGCTACAAGCTTATATGTCCAAAGTGTCGCCGTGCCAATGTTTTTATTCAGTCTGTTCTTGCTAGATCCTTCTTTTGCTTTATTATTATCAGTTTGCTTTAATACTGTCTTATTATCTTTATCCAAGGGTGTAACTGGGGATGGGTGTGATCGGGTTTTTATTGTGGGCTGGGTTATACTGGTGCCTAAACATTGTAAGGGAATTCCTGTCCTTTTGTTTCTGCACCATGCATGTTATGCTTAATCCTTAAATAAATAAATACCGTTAAGGTCCGAAAGTAACGACCGCCGAAAGTAGCGACCCCCCGAAAGTAACGTTAAAAATTGATGCCTGCTAATAAATACCGAAAGTAGCGACCCCCATGCGAGCCATGCAAATAAAACATGCGAGCCATGCAAATAAAACATATGCATGCGAGTCATGCGAGCCATGAAAATAAAACATATGCATGCGAGCCATGCGAGCCATGAAAAAAAACCTCACATACAAAAATATAATAAAATACTAACATACAAATTGCTGCGAATTCCTATCAAAGTCGCCGCTTTAGTGATGAAAGATGTTTGATTTATCTCATTTTAAATGAACACTGTTCACTTATGAACACCCTTTTTGCTTAGGCTTTCCTCTTGTTAGATTTCATGCCTAAAAACAACGACACTCTCGATCGTTTTGAAAATCCCAAGCGTAGTTTCTTGTATTCAGTAAAAGTACTGGAGTAGCCATTTAAGTGTTATGCACCTATCAGCGGCTTCCCCGAGGGGTCGACCCCCGGGCTAACCACGGAGATATGTGGGGGAATACAGGAGGATTGAATGCAAACATTGCCCCTGGGGTCGGGGAAATGCTCGACTTTATTTTAGGGTTGGAAAACTGGGAGGGGGATTTGTTCAAATTGTTTTTGTCATGAAACTATAAACCACGGAGATTGTTTTTTCTTCTTTAATACAAGAGTTAAAGCGTGATATGAGATATACCGAGACTTTCTGTCTTGTTCCTTCTTACTGAGCTACAAACTGAAGTACATTGAAGTGTGTCTTGTTCCTTAAAGATACTATGAAGTTCATTGAAGTGTTAATAAAGTTCCATTTTCTTTTTAATTCCAACCTCGTGACCAGGGTCTTCTCGGTCAGATCCAAGATGGCGGCTACTCCGAGAGAAGACCCTGGTAAACGCCGAACTGTCACATATTCTGATTGGCTCTTCGCTTATGACGCAGGGGTTGTTCTATTAATGCTTTTTATTGGCCAAACGGACTGAGTCCAGAGAGATGAACTTGTATATAGATTCCATTGCTCAAATTTTATAAATAAAACTATTTTAAATAACCTTAAAACACGTTGTATAGGTAGAGCAATAGATAAAGTGCATTACTGGGTAGTTTTCTGGTAAGTTTCATCAGTAGGAAAGCCAGGAGAAGCCGTTAAACCTGAACATGTGCTATCGATCGCTTCGCTTCAACGCTAACGGAAAATGAACGGCTGTTTAGGATTCTCTTCTAGCTTAGATACATCCTGGTAGCTTTGTGATACCCTTCCACTGTTTCTTTATCCAAGTAAACTCCATTTCGAACTGTTTAGTAGACCTGTTTTCACTTCGTCGTTCGCCGCGTGGAAATGCCGTTAATCGCATCTCGCTCACTCCGGATTGGGATACCTATGGTTTGTAGGCACGTGATGAATTATTCCATATTTAGTTTGGCCGCCATATTGGATGCCCACATCATATCACGTGATGAAAATCTCCAGAATTTCTGTAGATTTTTGGTCACGTGATTCAGCGTTTACCAGGGTCTTCTCTCGGAGTAGCCGCCATCTTGGATCTGACCGAGAAGACCCTGGTCACGAGGTTGACGCGATTCAGTAGTAATTATTCAGCTCCATCGATCTCATTTCGTGCTAAATTACGGGGTATTGTAGGTCGTGGAAAACCTAACCAGGGGACTTTGAAAGGGACGATTCCCCTACCCCTGGGGGAAATCGTCAAGATTGTTTCCATCTTTTTACAATCCCCCTGGTCAGCCCGGGGGTCGACCCCTCGGGGAAGCCGCTTATAGGTGCATTACACGCGCGCTGTAGCAATGCAAATGTAATGCAAATTCCCTGCCTTTACCTTTTATTTTAGATTTCAAAATAGCCATATAATAAAACTCTTATTAACCGGTATACCTTTGTTATGTTTGAAAAGCTTTATTTGAGGTAATAATTATTGTAGACTTGCTATAATTCTCAAGCACGGCTCTCCAACCAGGCGCACCGAGATTTATGGGTCCGCAATCCCAGAAATGTCAAAAATAGGTGTCGTGCCGAAAACGTTTGGGTCCGTGGACCAAATTTAGGGGTGTAGACACTCGGCCAAAATGCTTGGTACAGGCACCAATCGCATTCACGCGACACGTTGTACAATGTAACCAACTGTTGCAAAAAGCTTTGCTAGCGCTATTGATATTTATAGCTGTTGGCTCATCATCAGTTCAGCCGCAGAGTTTATGTCGGTGGCTCGAGTTACCATGTGTTTTCAGGGCTAGGGTTTTGGTTGCAAATGAATGCAAGAAGGTAAGTAATTCAGCTTCCGCCAGTTTTTTCGTTTTCTTACCGGTTGTCGGTCAACTGGAGAATGGGAGCCGGATGCGAGTTGAAAAATGCGAGTTGCAAGAAAAAGTAAGAAAACTGAAATTAGCGAGTTCCTGCAAAGTAAATGCTTTTTGAGATGGAAACAATCAAATTTTCCGTATACAGGAATCCCTTCTGGATCCCTAGAAAAATGAACCAGCGTATACCTCGCTGGACGTTTATTTTGTTCTCTTTACCCTCACAGTTATTCAGAGCTAAAGTCCTTTCTAATTCTAATTTACAATATTTCGATTGCAATCACAATTCAGTTCAATCTATTACTTAGTTTAACTATTCCCTTTCTTCTATCTCTGATTCTTCCAGCGACGAAAAAAAATGTGCATCTTGAGGAAGTCCTACCTCCCCCCTCCACATTTCTAATGGTGCCTCCCTTGGACACTGAAATCAATTTCTTTATAGGAATACCCCTTCCTCCATAAAGGTGGGCCATACACTAGGGGACATACAAAATGTCTCCTAGTGTGTGCTCACCTTAAATAATGTCTGGCTGTATTGATATATATATATATATATATATATATATAGTGGCCCAAGTGAAAGCCCAGTGGGATCTTGTTCCAATATACATTCGATATAGCCGCTCTACGTAGCTGTATCGTAGCCGTATTTCAGTGCGTTCCCGAATCCATAGCGCTAAACCCATGAAACATCAACAGTTCTGTAACACACATGCGACTTCTAAATAAACTAAAACCTATAACAATCATCATTTCCGTGACAACCGTTGTTTCCATCGATTTTCCAGCGAGAATCGAAATAAAGTCACCCTTTGTTGATGTTTCCACAAGGGTCCGGCCAATTATATAATTAATTTCCTCTCAGAGTTCAGTTTCGCTAGTTTTTCTTGTTCTGTTATTTTTTTTCGGTTTAATACTTTTCTTCTTTATCCTACTAGTTCGTTCATGTCCTTTGCAGTTCGATAAATTGTTTTTGCAATCCGAAAAGTAGTTTATTCAGTTCTGTATATTCGATTCATATCCGTAAGCCATGTTCTGTTCGGTTTCGGTCAGTTCAGTTTTCCATTTCTTTGTGTATGGGCGTCAAACACTTTCAACATCGGGTTCGGTTTCCAGTTCTATTCCAGTTTCTATTCATGCACTCAGCTCAGTTTTCTTGGTTCATATCTAATCATATCCATACTCTAGTCCGAGTTCATTTCAGACTCTGTTCTCCAGTTCGCTCAGTTCTAAACTTCTCGGCTCTTTTAATCTCTGTTCTGTTTATTTCGGTCTGTTCATCTCGGTTCTGTATCTGGAGAATACCGATTCCGAAAGGTCGTCAAAAAAATGTTTGCTTTTTATCGTTAATCGGTAAGAAAGTCAAATTCTCTTGGACTTGGCTCAGCCGATCTTCGAAATTTCCACTCTGCACTGCGACAGATCATGTCTTCTAATTTCCCGCCATTATTTTCTGTAACATTTCAACTTTCAACTCGCACTTTCTATCCCCGGTCAACTGAATAACGATTTGCATGAGTGTTTCATCATCAGTACTGGAAAGAATCGATTGAACTTTAGTTTGTCTGGCTAAATTTTGTTTTTGATTAATTATATTTTTTTGCATGGGTCGCATGGCTCGCACATTTGAGTACTCGCGGTTTACTAGTTTACTAGTTTGCACTATCGGTTGTTATGGACTGGAAACTTACTTTCACAGCTTAATATGTATGTCGATTGGTCAGAAGGATATCTTGTTTAAGATGCTACGGTCCTTTCGGCATCAGGAAATTTTTAAACGGGAGTTTTCGTACAGTATTTCAAGCTATGCTGTAGCGCGAGCGCGTTCATTATTATCAGTTTGCTCTATGGGTTCTCATGTTTCAATAATTACTTCTGGAGCTTCATATGTATGCCGATTGGTCACAATGATTTCCTCTTTCAGTTTCCCCCGTTAGTTTGGACATTAGGGACTGTAGGGATATATTCTTGGAGATTTCGTACAGTTTAGCGACCGTGTGTCGAAAGTAGAAAAGTTCGCTTGTCACGAAAGTGCGCATAAAACTGTCACAATTGCACAAGCGGTTTCCGATAGCAGTTTCTGTTTATTACTTGGTTATGCTGAGTTGCTTTACACCAAGATTATACATAACGAAAATAATAATAGATAATAACAGGAGCCCATGGGCTCCTGATAATAATAAATAATAATATATAAACAATTAATTAATAATAAATAATTAAATTAAATGGGAATTTAGGGTAGCGGTCATGTTTACATAAGGTTCGAAAACTGTTAACTGTATCGGCTTCAGTTGTGTGACTAGGCAAGTCATTCCATTCAGGAACGGTACGTGGGAAAAAGGAATACTTGAAACATTTTACAGATGGCGAGAAGACATTCAATTTAAAGTTGTGTTTACGTCTGGTCAAAGTTTGTGAAAAGGATACATAATCTTTAGCGTCGATGGCAATATGACCATTTAGGATCTTATACATTGTAATCAGTCTATTACACTTTCTTGAGGTGACTAAGCTAGGCCAATTTAAGCTATGCAACATTGCCGACACACTCTCCTGGCGTGAGTACCTATTAAGGGTAAACCGAGCTGTACGCCTCTGGATCATTTCGAGCTTGTTTATGTTTCGGAGAGTGAATGGGTCCCAAATGGAACTAGCATAATTGAGGGCAGATCTTACAATACTTAGGTAGGCACTAGCTTTGACCTCAGGTGAGCAATTATATAAATTTCGCCTGAGAAGATTTAAAGTACGTGAGCCCTTCTTTGCTATAAAGTCAATGTGCGAGTTCCAGCGTAAATCAGTAGAAATATGGACGCCTGGATAAGGATGCACCGATGTTTCTTCAAGGGGGTGTCCGTACAGATGGTAACTAAATTTGGATGGGCGTTTCTTGTTAGACACGTAGAGCACGCGACACTTGGAAGGGTTGAACTTGAGAGACCAAGTGGAAGACCAAGAAGCCAGTTTGTCAAGGTCAGCTTGCAGTTGGGAGCAGGAGTCTGGAGACACTAATTGCAGATAGAGTGCACAGTCATCAGCGAATAGACGAATCTTTGAAGTTATGCCGTTTGGCAGGTCGTTGATGAAGAGCAGGAACAGGAGTGGTCCTAATACTGACCCGTGAGGAACACCAGATGTAACATTACAAGGAATTGAGAATTCACCGTCCACTACAGTCGATTGAGTTCTTCCTGTTAGGAAGTCCTTTAACCATGACAGAGTTTGGCCCCTTACGCCGTAATGATCCAGTTTAAGAAATAGACGTTGGTGGGAGACTGAGTCAAAGGCTTTTGAAAAGTCGAGAAAGATTAGATCAGTCTCTTGACGCTTGTCCAGAGCATATGCTAAGTCATATGTAGTAATAATTAGTTCGATGTTTGACAGCTCTCATGTAGTCGATGGTAACTTATATAGCTTCATATGTATGTCGATTGCTCACAAGGATTTCCTCTTTCAGTTTCCCCGTTAGTTTGGACATTAGGGATTTATTCTTGGAGATTTCGTACAGTTTAGCGACCGTGTGTCGAAAGTAGAAAAGTTCGCTTTTCACGAAAGTGCGCATAAAACTGTCACAATTGCACAAGCGGTTTCCGATAGCAGTTTCTGTTTATTACTTGGTTATGCTGAGTTGCTTTACACCAAGATTATACATAACCGCTTGTCACATGAAAGTGCGAATACTGACAAGCGGTTTCATAGCAGTTCGATGTTTGCACGATAATATAAACTTCTATAGCTTCATATGTACGTCGATTGCTCACAAGGCTATCGTATTTGAGTTCATGAGGTTGTTTTGCCAGCAAAGAAGTGTTTTATCTAACTTTTCGCACAGTCTTTGCACTCCGGTTGATTCATATAATTTCAGCCTCGATCGTTTCTAAGCCGTAGATATATATTTCTTCGTATCGCTGTTGAAAACTGCCATATCATTTATAATATGACTTGAAAAGTTTCCATGTGTTTCGTGAACACTACTGGACATCCAAACTCTCTTCGCTTCTGGTTGGAATGCCAAAAAGCTTCCAATTTCTTGCGTTTTTCGGCTGCTGTATTCAGAGTACTCAGTGGCGGTCTTCCCCTCCTGGTAAGCATCACTTTGCGTTTTTGTTTTAGTTGTGTTGCAGTCTGCAACGACTAATTTCGAATAAACAAATAATGAAAACTTATTTAAGCACATCATACATTTCCATAAATGACGAAAGGATGAGTTCAAAAAGAACACTGATGGAAGCACAGGCAGCCCAATCTCATGATTTGTGTATTTTTACGCTTACAAATATCGCTTGAATAGTTCATATTATAAATCCTTCCAAAACATGTATGTTAGACAAATAAATACACGACTTCACCCTACAATGTTTCAGTTGTGGTTATTCATACCTCTGAGCTCTTCTAGGGTTGTTTCCGCTGTTTTTTTCGAACCTCTTTCCCTCACCTCCTAATAAAAGGAAAAGGCTGGAGACAACCGACAAATATACGATGCATAACCTGTAATCTTTGCCACGAAAATCACACTTCGCTCACTCCAAATAACTCGAAACTTCGGTAGGACATAGAATGATAAATGAACTCAGCCCAATCCGAATTTTAAGATCCAGTGATACCACAATCGAACTATTTGTCGCCCATTTTCAAGTCCTTCCGGTTAGGACCAACCATCAAATAGCCTCGATCTGATGAAGGACATGGAAATGGGCGACAAATTGTTCGATTTCTCCAGAATGTGGTATCGCTGGATCTTAAAATTCGGATTGGAATGAGTTCATTTATCATTCTATGGCCTACCGTAGTTTCGTGTTATTTGGAGTAAGCGAACTGTGATTTTCGTGGCAAAGATTACAGGTTATGCATCGTATATTTGTCGGTTATCTCCAGCTAACAGCTTCGCCAGACCGAGGCTATTTGACGGTTGGTCCAAACCGGAAATTCCTCCGTCCAACTTCGTTGGCTGCCAACCTCGAAGGACTTGAAAATGTGCGACAAATAGTTCGATTTCTCCAGAATGTGGTATCGCTGGATCTTAAAATTCGGGTTGGTTTAACGGCTTCTCCTGGCTTTCCCATTGATGAAACTTACCAGAAAACTACTCAGTAATTTACACTTCATTTATTGCTCTACCTGCATGCACAACGTGTATAAAGTTATTTCAAAAAACTCATGAATAATTAATGAGCATTTTGTCCAATCAGAAGAAGCAAATCACTCACGTGCATGTTCCTTTATACCTGATAATATATTTCATAACTCTTTACCGCATCAACAACAATACAACTGTATGGAGTGTGTTATTGTACTGTCGCCGAGGTGTGCAACGACAATAGTAGATTTATTTTAACGTAACTTACAAACAAACAAGTACTATAACTTCCATAAAGAGTTCCCGCCCTTTACGTCTATAATAGCCTATAATTCACGTGTGTCACAATAACTTTACACTTCGTGTTATAATAGATTACACTTCGTGCTATAACGCGTGTCCGCAATGATAATTACTTACGAGTACAAGTATCTATAATAGCGGTACCCGGCTTACGTGTGTCCACAACGATTTGCACACCACGTGTATCTATAATAGCTTACCGCCTGCCTGTGCATGTGTCTGTGCACAGTGACTATATGTGTGTCACACTGACTTATACTCTGATGCATCTATAATAGCTTTACACCTTACGTGTGTGTCTATACACAATGACTATAATTATACGTGTGTCTACAATGACTTTACGGCACTCCACATGTATCTATTGTAGCTTTACACCTTAGGTGTGTCTGCACAACGACGTAATTGTGCCGGTCGATAATGACTTTACATGCATCACAATAGCTTACAGTGTACGTAAGCTTACAGACTACCGAGATACACAGATAATATTTTTTAAATGAAGTTATCCAACTACCATCTTGTTTACCGAGCCACTGTTTAGTCCCAATTATTAAACCAAACTCAAAGTCGTAAAATAATAAAAACGTGCATTAAACTTACAAATATCCTCTTCATATTTTGTGCCGGAGTCAAAAAAATCGAGTTTTCCGTCATGTCAGTCACATCGCTTTCCAAGTCTTGAACTTTATCGATGGCAACTGCGACACCAAATCCTTCAAGTGCAGGTTCTTCTTGCCCCAGCTTGTTCTTTGCCACACAATGCTTTCAGCATTGCGAAACGTCCGCTTGAAGTCAGCCAAACAAACAACATAGTATGGTAATTTCTTCATGTCATTCCCTTCGGATGTTCGTAATCGCAGGCGGTGATTACTCGAATATTTTGCATGGTGTTGTGAATACAAAGGTTCATTAAGTAACCGTTATAAGTTTTTGCTGCGCCCTCGAGTTTTAAACCTGATAAAACACTGCTGCTCGTTTATTAAACAGTACATATATTAATATAGAAAATGAAAAACTCTTTACTATACCAATGACTGATACAAATTCCTAACTTATCTAAAAAATAGACATAACCGGTAATTAATATAAAAACATTATGATAAAAATATTCAAGTTGCAGGCCCTGTATGAGTTAATTTAAGTTATAAGAAAGTTGAAATAGATTTGAATTCCGAGAGACACGAACACTTTCTTATGTTTATGGGCAGTTTGTTCCATAAATGAGGAGCTGCAACAGAGAAGGCACGACTTCCGCATGTTTTTAGATTGTATTTTACTTCTTGTAAGAAAAAAGCATTCGATGATCGCGTATAGAGATCGTAAGCTTGGGCTAGCTGTGGCATAGCGTCACAGCCATGTAGTATTTTTTGATATTTCGCATATCCATATTTCGCATATCATCGAAATCTTTAATTCTATTTCGCAGGTCAACCCACGAAATCTCCCAGTGATCGCCATCTCTGTGTTGTATTTCTTGTTCCAAGTGTTTCGCTTCGTAACCTTAGTGATGTTCACAATATTCATGGTGGACTGTAGTGTCTTCCATTCCGAGACCAGCGTCGATTGTGACGTCGACTTCACTATTTACGACACTCCCGGATGTGGTCCGTACTGCTGGAAGGGTTTGTGGGTGGGATGTTCAGTTGTGAGCAGCCTCATTTGGTTATTTGCCATTTGTGTTCCAATTCCAAGCAAGCACATTCGACAACTTCGCCCTGCTTCGAACGTCTCCATAATGCGTTGTCTTGTTGTAAAACCCTACTTCTGGTACCTGAACTTTATCGTCATCCTCGTGATTATCTACGATGTAATTATACTATCCCAAATGCATTTCAGTGGCCCGGAGCAAGTGGAGGTGGGAGTCATTCTATCCAAGCTTCTCACCACGGCACTAATTTTCCAACTCAACTTCACTTACCCACCGAGCACCAAACATGTCACGCTTGTTTACGTCGTACTGTACTATATAACTTTGTTAATCTTTGTATTGGATAACTTGTGTAAATTCGTGGAGCTTTCCATTAGAGTTTCATACAAGTTATACATTGTTAACACAAAAACACCTCTTAAGCAGTCCGTCAAGAGTTTCGATCTAATGTTGGAAGTTGTTGACGCTACTCTTTATCATTCTTTCGTAACTTTTTTCTGGAACAAAATATTCCGTGGAAGGAACGATGTTCTGATGACGTACAGTCATGACTTAGCTCAATCCCTCATTGTTTAATGCCTCGCTCCTGGTGTACCCTGGGTACCATAGGTCATTCGATATATGATCGCCGAAGGCGCGATCAGCGATCGAGTGCCGAAGGCGCGAGAAGAATCTCTGTACGGAGCGCCCGGTTCTACTGTTTCTGCAAAGGAAAGATATTAACGGCCTTCCTATTCGCTCGGCTACATTAGAAGGAAAGATATTAACGGCCTTCCTATTCGCTCCGCTACTGATTAGAGGTCCGGGCGCTCCGTTCAAGCGGTTCTTCTCGCGCCTCCGTCACTCGCTGATCGCGTCTTCGCGAATTCGGCGCTCATATGTCCGTGAACTAAGCGCACAGACCTCTGGCCGAAATCATGTTCTGTGACAATTATAGTAATTGTCCCTTGACTGTAAGCCTGAAATGTTTAATTTGTACGCGGTGTTGAATTGCATCCTACGGAAGGCTTTGTTACGTTTGTCTTTCTAGTATTGGATCATTTCCATTTATTATATATATAGCCGTAATTTCGCGAGCTATGATTGGTTGATTTGCGGCTCTAGTCTAAGAAAATGAAGAAGGCATAAAATAAACATGTTATTAACCTCGTTTGCGAGGTCCGTACCGTACGGTTATGGATCCTCGTTCTTCCGGCCCCGCGCGCTCCGTACCCTCGTGTGTGATTGATTGAGATCTAAATGAAACATCTTGATGTCAATCGATTTCGCAGAAAAGTGCGATTCGTACATCGTTCAACCAGATATAATCTTGCTCTCGTCGATTCGCTCGTCGCTTGCGGCAGCTTTCCCGCAGAAAGGAAATAGAACTGATGCAAAATTGTGATAAAATCATTACTGAACTGTTTTACTTGCTGGTGTTTATACGATCAACAAGACAAGGTCAACAAGACAGGACAAAGGGGTAGCTATAGGCGGCGCAAAAGAGTCCAAAGCTACTCGTGTCCGAAATGGTAAACAACACTTATTGCTCAGGTTAAAACAGAAAATGCACGCAACACCTAAAGTGGGCCACTCAATCTCCGGGTTTACGTGGAACACAAGCTATTCTTCTGAGAGGGTCCGATTGCATATAACAAAAGCTAGAGGCATTTATCAAGATAGCTTTGAGAATGAAAATAGCTCCAAACATGCCGTATATACCCTGGCCTACCAGCCAGAGCATGAAGCCGCACTCTACCAGCGAGTTGCCGATGCGCCAGGCACACTTCAAACAATAATCCCTCTTGAACCCGGAGTATACCACTTCTTATTCCGTGTTTTCCAAGATGAGGAAAAAGGAGAATTGAGAACTTCAGATTTCTACAATAAGACGACACTGGCTTCAGGTCGAGAGGTGAACTATATCGAAGTAACAAATACAGTAGTATCCAAGGACGCCAGGAATAAACTCTCTGCTGGTAAGTTTACTGATCAATTACATTTTCTATTATACATTCATTGGATTGAACTCATTCAAAATGTTTTTTATTTCACTTGCGTGCATTCATTTTGAGCCGCGCTGATAAAAAGTGAGGCTGACGGAACTGATGAAATGCCGAGGAAAAGAAATGAAACTCGCCTGTTGATGTAATAAGGTTATTTCAGTTTCACACAGATACTAAACATGTTAGAAGCATATTAAGGCATTTAATATAACATAGTTTAGGTTTTAGCATGCATGATACATCGAAAAAACGTAACTCCACTGAATAGTTCACATGGCCAGTAACAGTTCTCGCACATTGGGATGTGTACTGGATATAACCATCGATAAAAGACAACTGGGCTGGTTACTACAGAGTAAAAAAACAAATAGCGAGTAAATTTATTTATCATGGGTTACGCAACTAGCGCATTGAGTGCGCCAGGAATGCTAGTGTTGTATTAAGGCTTTTTATCGGTTAATTAAGCGGGCGCTAATATATAAGCAGAAACAGTGATTATTCTTCATGCGCGTCCAACGCTTTCGCGTCGTGTCTCCAAAATTATATCAGACAGGGTTATCCTACATTAGATTCAAATTACACTAGTATATGATACTGGTGCATACTGCAGATGGCTCAACTCTCGTTGTCCTTGTATGGAAAGTCAATGCGGACTCTGCATTTGAATCGGTTAAACTAGTTATGGCCTGGGCTACTAAAAACTCTATGGTGTTGCAAAGAATTGATATTTAGTAAGAAGGGACAATCAGACTCTTTTCGCACTTAGCACTACAGCTTACCACTTTACATCACATTCTTTTCTGCCGGTTGAAGACATTCCACAAAGTAAGGAATTGAATATTTTAGGAGTTACATTCCAGTATATGAGGCATGCTGTGCATGTACATTTCAGCCACAATTTCCCTCAATTCTGTAGAACCTCTTCCAAACTATTTCCCGGTTTTTCCAAAATAACAATTCTCGATCGAAACTGCAAGAAAACGTTGTTTCGCTGGCATCTTTAAGCCGCAATACGGACCAAATGGCTTGTTTTAAAGATACTTGGAACAAGGTTTCATTAGTCTCACTGGAAAATTGATATTTTCAACTGATTAATCGTTTTATGTACATTTGTGCAGTTTCACGAAAACGACACTTTCTTAGATTCGTGAAATTCTACCTATTTTCCTATTTTCAAATCTGCCATTTTATTGTGTTACTTAAAAAACCGTAATTTCTTCACATATAAAAATGCCATTTAGAGGTGTTTTCAAATTCAGCTCCTTCTACAACGTGGTTTTATGGTTGTTTTAAAAATGCTACGAAACTAACACTTTCACTTTAGCCCTTAAATCATATATCACAAATAAAGAAAGACTGGACAAATTATTACGAAAATGGTATTTTATTCCTGTTACCTTATCGTAAGGGATTTGCACGCGATGTAACAAAACGACAGTTTCAGCTATACCGTGCACCATAAATCTCAAATTTTTTGAGATTCGGGTGAGTCTATCTTTTCCAAATTGACCATTTTAAGCTATACCGCGAACCATCAATCTCAAATTTTTTGAGATTCGGGTGAGCTAAAATGACCTTACAAATTGACCATTTTAAGCTATACCGTGAACCTCAAATCTCAAAAATTTTGAGATTCGGGTGACTCAATCTCTTACAAATTGACCATTTTAAGCTATACCGTGGATCTCAAATCTCAAAAATTTTGAGATTCGGGTGACTCAATCTCTTACAAATTGACCGTTTTAAGCTTTACCGTGGATCTCAAATCTCAAAAATTTTGAGATTCGGGTGACTCAATCTCTTACAAATTGACCATTTTAAGCTATACCGTGGATCTCAAATCTCAAAAATTTTGAGATTCGGGTGACTCAATCTCTTACAAATTGACCATTTTAAGCTACACCGTGGATCTAAATTCTCAAATTTTTTGAGATTCGGGTGACTCAATCTCTTACAAATTGGCCATTTTAAGCTATACCGTGGATCTCAAATCTCAAAAATTTTGAGATTCGGGTGACTCAATCTCTTACAAATTGACCGTTTTAAGCTTTACCGTGGATCTCAAATCTCAAAAATTTTGAGATTCGGGTGACTCAATCTCTTACAAATTGACCATTTTAAGCTATACCGTGGATCTCAAATCTCAAAAATTTTGAGATTCGGGTGACTCAATCTCTTACAAATTGACCATTTTAAGCTACACCGTGGATCTAAATTCTCAAATTTTTTGAGATTCGGGTGACTCAATCTCTTACAAATTGGCCATTTTAAGCTATACCGTGGATCTCAAATCTCAAAAATTTTGAGATTCGGGTGACTCAATCTCTTACAAATTGACCGTTTTAAGCTTTACCGTGGATCTCAAATCTCAAAATTTTTGAGATTCGGGTGACTCAATCTCTTACAAATTGACCATTTTAAGCTATACCGTGAACCTCAAATCTCAAAAATTTTGAGATTCGAGTGACTCAATCTCTTACAAATTGACCATTTTAAGCTATACCGTGGATCTCAAATCTCAAAATTTTTGAGATTCGGGTGACTCAATCTCTTACAAATTGACCATTTTAAGCTATACCGTGGATCTCAAATCTCAAAAATTTTGAGACTGATTCGGGTGACTCAATCTCTTACAAATTGGCCATTTTAAGCTATACCGTGGATCTCAAATCTCAAAATTTTTGAGATTCGGGTGACTCAATCTCTTACAAATTGACCATTTTAAGCTATACCGTGGATCTCAAATCTCAAAAAATTTGAGATTCGGGTGACTCAATCTCTTACAAACGCTTCTACAACTTTGTGCATGTCAGCTTGCTTTTGCATTCTCTTCCTCCTCCTCCTCCTCTGTTTTACAGGAACAATTCAAGCTTTCTGAAAAGATAACATTCACTTTTATGCACTTTATACATTAATAATAGGCATTTAGTTAAAAGAAAGACGACAGAAACTACAGTACTCGTCAACTACATTCATACAATATTCCAAGAGTTCTTAATTCTGTAGTTTGCGATTTCACGAAGACATATGTTTTCTAGAATAACGCGGTGTTCTAGGGATTTAGCCCCCCCCCTCCCCCCCCCCCCCGTAATCTCCCCCCTCCCTCGAAACAATTTTCTCATTGAATAAACTAAACTGATGAAGCCCAAAATGCTTGGAAAGATTATTTGTTCATTAAATTTTGAATTAGGTCTTTTATCGCGACGTACTTGATTATAAATAAAAGTAATAATCGTAAACGCCGCTTCAATAAACGGTAGCTGTTGAAAAATCACTTCGAGTCAATAGACAATAAAACCGTCAACACGAATAAAACGACCATGCGATTGAACGCAGTCCGTAGCATTTCTTGTGTTACTTTGGGAACGAGTCTAAAGTGAACTTGGCTAAATGAAAGAAATCAGTGCAATTTTGTTTCATTCTGTTTACCCAAAATGGTAAATTCTGTTAACGATCTATTGATAAACGTTTGGTTTGCACAAAGCGCACCCGAAACAATGCAGGTCATAGTTGTCTCACTACTTGTTTAATGAACTATGGAATGAGATCGATGCGAATGACTCTCGCCATTTCTCATGCTGACTATAAAGCCATGTCAATTCTATCAATCTTACTTTAATTAGAACTAATCTGTAGAGCAAATAAAAGTGTTGTTCTTATTCTTACCAGGAGTATATTACAGCTGTTCTTACTCATCATATTTGATAGAAGAACAAAACACTGCACACTCAGGAGGTTAGAGTAAATTGTAAATTTAGAATTATCAGGAAGTTCCTTGTTCAGAAACACTACTAAACAAAGAGATGTAGTGTATTTAATTAGCGCAAAAAGCTTTAATTATGCAAAAGCGGCAATTTTAAACATTTGTTTGAAAACGTGCAGAAGATCAAGTTCGAACAGATTCAAATGTTCTACTTACGAAGTTCCAAGAATATCACTAGCTGTTACTTTTCGAATAATATTGGGTCAGAAATCTCGTAAACAAGAGAAGGGGAGAGGGGGGGGGGGGGGGGGGGGGGGGCGAAATCCCTAAAGGGGGACGAAATCCCTAGTGATCTCGCCCCGGATAGGGCGAAATCCCTACGACACCGGCAAAGGAAGACCAAGCTCTGTAAATGACAATATTTAATAGCATTTGTAGAAAATTAAGGTAAAACGTTGCTAAAATTCGTTTAATATTAATCGAAACAAGCTAAGAAACAACAAAAGGCACCCTAGCCTGTAAGTTTTTTCGATGTTTATTAACTATTGTATTGTACATTGTACATATAAATATAAGAGTAAAAAACTGTCATTTACAGAGCTGCCAGTCAGTTCATGTGTTTGTTCACAGAAACTTATAATAATATGGCTGGCTATTTTGACAGTGACATTTCAGGTACTGGCATGATATGCAGCAAGGATAAGGCGATTTCTTCCAAATTTCCGATTTATGATGGTATCTTCGGAAGCATTGACGTGAAACAGCCTCCCTGCCCGACGTTAGAGTTTTTCTCTAAGTTCTGCGGTTTTCTTCTCCTCAAAAACCAACCCGAACTGAATTCAAATTTGACCAAGGAATCCGCAATCCGTAGACTACACACATAAATAAAGTTGTTTGTTCTTTTAGTTATTATAAGAGAAGCGACAAACGAAATGTGTATGAAAGGTTCTTTTAAAACGCTTGATTAGTTAAAATAAATAATCACATATTTCCGGTGCTTAAGGTCAATTAAGCCGCACTGATTTTATGAGAACGCTTAGCTTTGAATATAACTCGGTTAACTTTTATTGTATTTCCGTTCTCAGTTTCACTAGTTAAATTTGAGCTAGCTCCACTTGGGCTAGAGTACATTCCAGCTAGATTGTAGAAACACTGCTACCACGGTCCGCAGTCACGATTACTTCGAGACACACTGGCAATTACGTTTCCGTATCGGATCGCAACGATCGCAGGACTCTTTTGTTCGGTGTGAATCCAAGCGCTGCGATTGTATGGAAACCGGTGTCGTAGGGATTTCGCCCCCCCAGGGATCTCGCCCTCCCCCTCCCCCGGGGGGGCGAGATCACTAGGGATTTCACCCCCCCTTAGGGATCTCGTCCCCCCCCCCCAGTGTAAACAGACTAAGCTGGGGATTTAATTTTAGAAGTGTCGGTTGCAACAGTTGGTTTTGCAACGGTGTCGTTTGGAATCCTGCTGCTTCGCTTTAGCGCCCTGATCATGAGTTACTTTATATCCACACAAGCCTCGTTCTTCATAGGAATCTTCAGAATTACATGCTCGGTTAAGGTATGTTAGTGAAAAACACATCATTTGTATAATTCATGTTTCAAATTACGTGTATAATTTAGACATGTACCGCGGCATGTTACCCTCTGCCTCGTTCCAGATGTTTTCTTGGCGGCGATCAACGAGCTGTTCGCTTCTCGCTGCTTCGCAGCTCGCTGATCACCGCTTCACGGCTCTTTCTCTGCGGCTGTTCTCCAGTCTAGAAAACCTCTGGAACCGACTGTCTCTGGAACCAGGGTACGGCATGTGAGCCATCATGTGGCTCTTCCGTTTCGCTTTATTCCCCCACAACACGCCGGCTGCTACAGGAGGCTACAGCTATAAATCTTAACCGGTTTGATCTCAAAAACTAAACCAAAGCAAAATCAAAAGTCTCGATATATTTCGAGTACCTGATTCTAGGTACGTCGTAGCTCAAAACACAGCCGTCAATCGGGATATCAGTGAACAGAAGAAGTTCAAGTGTAATTCTATGAATCTCAGTGTCAAAATTATTAAACAATTTACAGACTTTATTCGTGCAAAATGTGCAGTAATTAGTTCAAGAAAGCCTTTGAGTTAAAATACAATTTGGGGCTAGAGTATAGAATACCTCGCCACTCCAGCTAGGTTATGGAAAACACTGCTACCGTTTTCCACAGTTACAGGGCCAGGGAACAAAGAACGTGTAATTTTGTCGTTCTAAAATGTTTGAATTTGGAGTGATTCTCAATAGGAAGTTTCATGCCTTAGCAAAATTATTATTCAGACAAGTCACTTCGGGACGTTCTGATTGTCGTGTGTTATCACTAGGACACATTTAACTCAGTAGTGAAAGAATGGAAATACAGTAAAACTAAATAAACGTGTTCTCGTTTGTTTTATCGAAGCAGTGAATTACGAGGTTTGTATGGGAGTTCTTCCGATAACTCGGAATAATAACGTAATTTAGTTACAGATCTTCTGTAATACAAGGTAGATAAAGGAAGAATGCTTCCTTGAAGTTGTTTTGTCGTCCTATTTGTGTTCAGTTCGCTAGAACGGTGTTTTATGGAAGTCTTGAGTCATAATTAAGCGATTCACCCCTCTAACCAGATTAGAGGGCTTATGACTCAAGACTTCCATAAAACACCGTTCTAGCGAACTGAACACAAATAGGACGACAAAACAACTTAAAGTAGTGTGATTTTACTTAACCGTGAAATAGATACTAGTGTATTACACACTATTACACTCTAATTCTTTTGTTCTCTTTTGTGTTTATCTTGGTATAATTACACACTAACTAATAATTTCTGTTTCACGGGTCAAGTAACATCACTCTAAGCCTTCTTCCCTTATTTACCTTGTATTACAGAAGATCTGTAACTAAATTTACGTTATTATTCCGAGTTATGGGAAGAACTCCCATACAACCTTGTAATTCACTGCTTCGATATACAATAGTCAGAACTTGTGCGGCCTGTGCTTTAATCATCGGAAGTGTATATTGTCCAGGCAAATCACATACACGTAATTGCATAGGCATGTGTTAGTAATTATTTTATCAAGCAATTTAGGAAACAATTAATTTACATTTCATTCCTTCGGGTAGGGAGGTGTTTCACGTTAATGCGGCTTTCGTTACCTCAGTGTATGGTACAAGAAGAACACTACAGAATTGATACTGACCCACGGAATCTTGAGTATATGTACAGTTGATGTGCGTACTGCAGTTTCTGTCGTCTTTCTCTTGATTAAATGCCTATTATTAACGTATATATTCTCTTTTCAGAAAGCTTGAATTGTTGCTGTATTATGTAAAGCAGAGAAGTAGGAGAATACGAAAGCAAGCTGACATGCAAAGCTTTCGAAGAGTCAGTTACGCTGCAGTCCATATAAAATAATCACCGTCTTACACAGAAAATTTGAAGTTCACAAGTGCAGCTAAAACGGTTAATTTTTTGAGCGGATTTCAAGTAATCCGCCGTAACAGCTAGAATTATCACTTTCTAGGTAGTCACCCGAATGTAAAAAAAAAAAGCTTCGAGATCGATAGGCTTACATTAAAATTGTCAATTTGTAACAGATTGAGTCACCCAGGGGCGTAGGGAGGTCCTAAAAATTGGGGGGCGGGGTAAAATAATGAATCCTGGGACATTTGCATTGATAACTTCTGTCAGACAGACAGACAGGCCGACAAACACATTTTTATTGGTGTTTTGTACGTGCAAGTACTTCGACATGGGTCCAAAAAATTTCAATAACTTTCAGTTAAATTAGAATTAGGTTATGTATATCTCTGTCAATCTCTCTTCTGAGACTGGACAGAAGGGAGGGGGGTTGGGGTCTACTATGCCCCCCCCCCCCCCCCCACCACCCTTCCATACGCCACTGGAGTCACCCAAATCTCAAAAAATGTGAGATTTGAGATCCACGGTATAGCTTAAAATGGTCAATTTGTAAGAGATTGAGTCACCCGAATCTCAAAAAATTTGAGATTTGAGATCCACGGTATAGCTTAAAATGGTCAATTTGTAAGAGATTGAGTCACCCGAATCTCAAAATTTTTGAGATTTGAGATCCACGGTATAGCTTAAAATGGTCAATTTGTAAGAGATTGAGTCACCCGAATCTCAAAAATTTTGAGATTTGAGATCCACGGTATAGCTTAAAATGGCCAATTTGTAAGAGATTGAGTCACCCGAATCAGTCTCAAAATTTTTGAGATTTGAGATCCACGGTATAGCTTAAAATGGTCAATTTGTAAGAGATTGAGTCACCCGAATCTCAAAAATTTTGAGATTTGAGATACACGGTATAGCTTAAAATGCTTCTTATGGTTGTTAAAAATATCAGCCGGAGATTACGTGAAGAAGTGCATTTTTGTAAAAGTTGGATTTTCTTTGCTAATAAAACAGCACTTTTATATTGAACTTGCGTTTGTCAGTTTGAACCACCAACAAAAGTGTCAAATTTTACGAATCTGGAAAAGCGTCTTCTGTGAGACTTGGTTTCTTGGCTATTTTGCAGACAGGAGGATTAACCCATTTAAGGAATAGCAATTTAGGAGTGAAATGTGAGTCAAATAAAATAGTTTGGAAAAACCGGGAAATAGTTTGGAAGAGGTTGTAGTTTAATATTACTTTCTTTTCAATATTATATACGTACTGGCAACAGTAGATTCGATGTACACGTAAAAGCTAAGCTTAAAGAGGCAAATAAGTGTTTGTTCGTATTGAGAAGCTTTAGGAAGGAAGGATACGGTCAACAGAAAATCGATCACCTTTTTAACTCAATTGTTATGCCTAAGTTAACCTACGGTCTGCCTGTCTACTGTGCTTCGACACCTGAACTCACAACTGTACAGTGCTTTCTAGACAGATGTTTTAAACGTAGATACACCTCCAAGAACAGAAATATAACTAACTTAGTATAGAGGTTTGATAAACGCATTTTTAATAAGGTTAAGAAGATGCCAGTCCCCCGTGGGGGGACTCACTCATGTGAGTGGTACATGGATGCTCGTCGTACCTTTTAGGGGTCAAAATCAGGAATTTGGTACCACTTAGGGTATCCACGATCAAACACAGACATTCCTATGTAAATTTAAGTGGTACCTTTTAGGGGTCGGGTGTCACCGAATGCTAGAGAATGACAGCGCTTTTGAAAAAAAACAAGGAAGAATGTGCTTGATGATACAACATCAAGTACATGTAGTAGCAATAAAAGGCATCGAAAGTTTAAAACGTTGGCATATTTTTTGTCAGTACCTTTTAGGGGTCAAAATAAGCTTGAGCCACGTCCATTTTAGTACCTCTTAGGGGTCAATTCAAACATGTCCGACGAGCACCCTACCTCTTTTATATGGGAGTCCTCCTCCCGGGGCAAGTCCACCCTTTGAAGAAACTTCTACCGGTGGCCAAACAATCTAATATTAACTTAAGGAACCGGCGACATTCATACAGGCCTAAAGTCAACACTTCCCGTTTTATGAATGCATTTTGTAATAGATTAGTTTTTAGACTTAACTGTATATTAAACTCATCTTCGCCCAGAAATTAGCAATAGCGAACTCTTCTCTAGTGACTATGTACTCGTAAAGACCGCAACTCTCATGGAGGTGGCGTAATCCAACCTTGCTGTTATTCATCATCCCGTTGCCGATACGGATTGTGAGATCATCTGGGCAACTGTTATACCCTTATCGGATCTTTCTATCGCCCTCCTGGAACTGATATCTGTCTCTTGTGTGAACTTGGTAAATCTCTGAAAAACATTGTAGCCTTGGCAAAAAACCATGCAATTTTTAGCTTGTGACTTCAACCTACCTGATATCAACTGGGATCTGTCTGTTAGACCTGGCGATCGTGATGTCCAACACTGTCAACTAGCTACTTTTGGACATCCTGCATGACTACCACCTGATACCACTGTAAATATTCTTGATTCTGACTTCTAAACCTCACTCGTAAATGATGTCCAAGTTATACCTGGATTCAGTGATCATGACATTGTTTCTGCCAATTTCCTGCAAAAGGCACCTCGAAATAAGTGTAAGCCTAGAAAGGCGCTGGAATACAAACTGAAAAGGTGACTAGAACAATTTTCTGAAAGACCTTGCAAATGACTGCAATAATTTCCTTAAATCAAACCCTGCATGAGTGCCAATCAATAGAAACTAACTGGGTTAAATTTAAGAATATGTTAATGTCCTCAGCTGCAAAACACTTCCCCACTAGAGTAATAAGACCTTCTAAACCTAACCCTTGGTTTAATAGAAATCTCCGTCGTATGACTAGGAAAAAGCAGCGACTGTATAATTATGCTAAACGCAAGAACACTCCTACCTCATGGAATAGATTTAAAGACTATCGTAGAAAGACAAAATAATGCATTAATCTAGCATTAAGCAAGGAATAATTATATTTCGTCTATCCTTTCTGGCTTCTGAAAACGTAAAAGAAAACCCTAAAAGTTATGGATGAACATTAAGTCACAGCGCCAATATAGTGTAGGTGTTCCTTCCTATATAGAAGGTTAACAATAAGCTTTATAGTTTTAGCCAGGAGAAAGCAAATATCCTTAATGACCAGTTTAAGTCAGTCTTCGCACCAGAAGCTCTAACAAATATTCCAACTGTAGGTAAAAGTAATGTACCTAGAATGTCTCGTATTACAGTTACCACAGAGGGTGTGTCCAATCTACTGGCTAAGTTAAACCCCTCAAAGGCATCTGGTCCGGATCAAATTCCTATCCATCTACTGAAAATTGCTGGAAATATCATAGCGCCAGTATTTCGGTTCATCTATCAACAGTCTTTGGATAGCGGAAACTTGCCCTTAGATTGGACATATGCCTTCGTGTCTCCAGTTTATAAGAAGGGTTCTCGCTCTGATCCATCAAATTATCGACCCATTTCATTAACATGTGTTCTATGCAAGACCCTAGAGCACATCATCTTTACTAATATTATGAGTCATTTAGATCAATTTTCATTGCTATCACCTCTTCAACACGGTTTTCGCAAGGGTTTCTCCTGTGAATCCCAGATTGTCTCTACCATTCATGATTTGTCTAGAAATTTTGACTGTGGTATTCAGACCGATCGACCTCATGTTACTCGATTTTTCTAAAGCTTTCGATTCCGTTCCGCATCAGAGATGGCTGTCTAAACTTGCTTCTTACGGTCTTGATGGTCATACCTTATCATGGATAAAAGGCTTTCTAGAAATCCGAACCCAAGTGACCGTCATCGACGGTGATTTTTCTAACGAATTTGCAGTAACCTCCCAGCGGTGTACCTCAGGCTACAGTGATAGGCCCTTTGCTGTTTCTGCTGTACATTAACGATCTCCCGGTGGGTATCTCCTCCAATATCCGACTGTTCGCTGACGACTGCATAGTTTACCTGGAACGGTCGACTGCTTTTTCTCCTCTGCAACTTCAATCCGACCTAAACGCACTGTCGACATGGGCTGAGAAATGGCAAATGCGTTTTAATTGCACTAAATGTTTTTCTATGCACATTTCTTGTTCCAAATCTCCAATTAAAGCCACGTACTCTCTAAACGGGACAGCACTTAAGGAATCTAACCATCAGCAGAATTTAGGTGTTTTCTTCTCATCCGATTTGCGTTTTAACAATCACTGCGCATGCATACGTATATAAGAAGAGTAGTCGGACTTTAGATTTTCTTTCTAGAAACTATCATTGTTCCCGCGAGGTCAAATCCAAATTATATCTCAGCCTCGTACGGCCTACTATGGAATATGCTTGCATAGCGTGGGATCCTTACACACATTGGAATTCAAATTTACTTGAGAAGATCCAACGAAGAGCTGCGCGTTTTGTACACCGGGATTACTCCAGAGAGTCCAGTGTTGGTACTATGCTCAAAAACCTATATAATGGCCCTTACTTTCATTGCGTCGCGAATGTTTATAGTTTAGCAATTTTAAAACTAGTTTATGTTCTCAGCTGAAGATTATTCGGGTTTTTTTTCCTTTTCTCTTTGGTATTTTATTTTGATCTGTTTCGCTACGTGTGTCGCTGCTCTTGCATAAATGTACGGTACAGGAAAATGTACAGTGGTTTAGTTACTGTGTTTTACACCACGGTGGTTTAGTCCTGTGGGAACACCGCAATAATATTTCGGCCCAGGCTGATACACCAGGTTCAGCAAAAATATATGGTGGTTTCATTCTGTTTGAATGCCACGGTATAATTTGAAAATCTTCGGGCATTCTTACTCCCCTTTTGACTATCCTTGGCAGCCTACGTAGTTTTAGTGGAATGCTATTCCACATTTTAACCCCTATTCCCAGAAGATTTTCGGATTCGCATGGTTGGTAATAAACCCAGAGCCCTCTAAGGCTCTTTGCGTTCGACTCTTGCAGTTGTGTCGGGATTGTTACCCCCATCGGTCCCTTGATAATTTAGTGCACTTAGGTTGCGTTACGACATCCGTATAACCCACTGGTTCCTGTCATTTTTCTAGAACCCGCTAAACGACCAAAGCTTGAAGTTTCGGCATATGTCGTGCCGGACTGGGAGTCCAACGCAAAGTTTGATCCGGTACTCGCTACATCGCAGAAACGTTTATGGCTAGTGGGATACAATGGGTACACGTTCCAGAGACCGACGGTGAGGTAACGATCCCGTTAACACACCCTCCATCTATCCACGAGGTGTCACGGGGCCGTATAAATGCCACTCCGTTTCAACTAAGAGTGCGCGATCTCGATTTCTTTGTTGGCAAGGGAAATATACAATCATGCTGAAGTATGAGCGAACATGATTTCTTCCCATGCCAACAACACTGAGATCATGGGGTGGATTCTCGACAAGGTTTCTTTACATATTTAAATACATTCGCCACTTTAACGGCAACTTTGCCGGCGCAGCCTATGATTCGGTTTTCCCGCCGCACGGTATATTTCTGAACAGCCCCTCATGCAAAGCCTTTACCGATTTTATCATGCATCAAAGAGTTTTTAAATCACATAGTCGTTGGAGCAGTCACTCTCTGGGGGAAGGACGGTGAAGTCCCACCGCCCCTTGGAGGCTATGGGAGGTCGGCTCACGGTTGACAAGCTTCTACATACTAAGTCTGAGGCTTGTTACCCTTCATCCTATTCTGACTACACCCTTGCAAATAAGTTTGCTGACTTTTTCACTGAGAAAATCGTTACCCTACGAAGTTCACTAGACTCTTCTGCTACCTCTGGGCCCCCCTCTACTGTTATTGATGACTCACCTCCTGCAAGTTGTATGCTGTCTAGTTTCAAGATCGTTACTGAAGAGCAGCTATCCAGTCTTGTTGGTTCTTCAAAAGTCAAGTCATGTGCTCTGGATCCAGTTCCAGCCTCTGTTCTGAAAGAGTGCTTGTCGGTTCTACTCCCGGCTATGGCGAAAATCGTAAACTGCTCCATTGACACTGCTGTGATGCCAGACGGTTTTAAGCTAGCTCTTTTAAATCCACGGCTTAAAAAACCACGCCTTGATTTTGAAGTTTATGCTAATTTTAGGCCTATTTCAAATTTAATTTTTATTTCGAAACTTACGGAAAAAGTCGTCGCTGTGCAGCTTGCTGACTACATTATAGATAACAATCTAGATGAGATTTTCCAGTCTGCATATAAACAGCTTCATAGTACAGAGACAGCTCTAGTTAGAGTAAACAATGACATTCTTGTAGCCTTAGACAACCATCAGTCCGTTATACTGCTACTTTTAGATTTATCGGCTGCGTTTGATACTATAGACCATGACATTTTGCTTAACAGACTAAGTTATCGTTTTGGTATCTGTGGCTCGGCCCTCTCCTGGTTTAGATCGTATCTCAGTAATAGATTTCAGTATGTTAATATTAGAGGGGAGAAGTCTTCACACCGGCCACTGGTTTGCGGGGTGCCTCAAGGTTCTGTCCTGGGCCCTATTTTATATCTGCTATATACTTCGCCGCTTGGGGATATCGTGAGGAGGTATAACATGGGTTTTCACTTTTATGCGGATGATACCCAGTTGTACCTGTCCTTTGATTCCCGAAGTGGCGAAGGGCAAGCATCAGCCGTTGGTCTAATAGAGGCCTGTGCGACTGAAATAGATGACTGGATGAGGGCAAACAAACTAAAGCTTAATAGTGACAAGTCCGAACTTCTTATTATAAGTTCGAAGTACCGCCCTCGTCCTTTACTTAATTCTATCTCGATCAATGATAACGTAGTTCAGCCCTCAACGTCAGCTAGGAATCTAGGTTTTATAATGGACAATAGTCTAACTCTCGAAAAACATGTTAACTCTATTACCAAATCAGCTTTCTTTCACATCAGGAGGATTGCTAAAATTAGGGATTATCTCTCCGAGGACTCTACTGAAGCTCTTGTACATGCATTTATAACTTGTAGATTGGATAATGGTAACGCACTTCTGTATAGTCTGCCAAAATATCTTACGCAGAGACTGCAATCCGTTCAAAATTGTGCCGCCCGGCTTGTATCGCGCAAGTCGAGGTATGCTCGTGCTATGCCGCTACTGATGGAGCTCCATTGGCTGCCAGTAGAAAAACGGATTGTTTTTAAGTTATTATTATTAGTTTTTAAATCCCTTAACAATTTAGCACCTCTTTACATTAGTAGTTTATTGAATTCATATCATCCCTGTCGTAGTCTTAGATCAGCTGGCAAACGCCTTCTGGTCGCCCCGAGGTCTAACCAAAAGACCTATGGTGACAGGGCATTCTCGGTGGCTGCGCCGAGGCTGTGGAACGCTCTGCCCATTCAAATAAGGACAAGCAATACCCTTACCATTTTTAAATCTAGTCTTAAGACTTATCTTTTTAAACAAACATTTTTATAATTATTATTTTATATTTTTAACTGTAGTATTGTAAAGCGCCATAGTGCAGTTAGTGGATATGGCGCTATATAAATTTCTTATTATTATTATTATTATTATTATTCGGTTGAAAGTCTATCTCGGAGAGTTAGAAATCTCCGAGGGCGAGACAGCCCATAGCTTTCGATCAGGCTGCGCCATCTCCCTGGCCCTCACAGGTTCGCCCCTGGCTGACAGTATGGACCGTGTATAGGCTGGGAAAAGGAGCACACTGCGAGATACTATAGTCTATATGCAGTTGGCTTAGGTTTTACGAAACGACAGCACAAGCGCTCACTTGGCAGAAGCCCTAGAGGCACACAGCGGTCAAACGTCTGCGCGTGCGTGTTACGGTCAGTCTGGTGGGCGGCGCGCGAATCTCCCGTGCAAAATTTACCTTAAAACATATTACAGCGAACTTCTACCCCCAAAAGTTAAGAAAAATACGTGAAAGTTAAGCTTTTTATTTTCACAGTCGACAGGAAATTGAACCGGCAAACTTCAAGCTGAGTTTACCAATTTTTTTCGTAATTTACCAAAAAAGTTCTCAAGGTTTGAAACGGGTGTGTGAACAGTGACGGCCGCCGGCTCGCTTTGAATTTGTTTTGGAATATGTTGTTGTTGCAAGACGTTTGACGCATGCGCAGACGTTTGACCGCTGTGTGCCGTAGAGGAGGGTACTACGGCGGAGAAACTAACACAGCGGTATAGAGACCTGAACCAGCTAAAGAACTTTGCCATAGCGTTTCCGTCCGAGGAAACCGAAAGAAAAGGAAGTTTGACCTCCTAGGAAAAAACATGGGAACAGCGAAGATTCGGTTAGGGGGTGGTTTGTTCCGGATAAGTATTGGGAGTAAGAAAATATGGGGACAAGAAGGTGGGCCTATCATACGAAACAGGAATATGTAGTCTTGAAGAAGGGAACTTGCAAACTGGGTAACCGTAAGTAACAATGCTTTCCCAGTTCTCCCCATTCTTAATCAGCGAACCGTGAATAAAAGACCAGTTTGGATACACTACTATTACAGTATCCTTGACTTTTGATTACTTTATACATGCACGTTTTGACATGCAGTCGTAGGACATTTTGCTTTTCTTGCCGCTGAAAGAACAAAGCAAAGGAGCCCCAGACAACACCGACATACGCTAAATAGCATCGATAGTTATGTACCTTGAAAACAAACTCGTAGTTCGCCTCTTCTGAAATTACAACTACTTCATTCCGGCTCGTTGCTCAGACGTCTCTTTCGTGGGAAAAGCGATAAGAGTAGGCTAGAGAGCAAGCTCCTTGAATGTGATTCCGGCAATAGGCCCTTTGCAGCTAACAAATCACGTGGTTGTACTGGATGGCAAAACATATCCGACTTCATTTATTTAAAGGACTTGTACGATATAGGAATGGCTATTAGCAAAACCTGTTTGTAAATCAGTGCTATTTTTCACCTCGAATCGATTGTCAATCTTTCTAAAACTGCGTTTTTGAAGATAGTACCACAAGTACGTTAAGGTCTGGTATTGACATGAAAGTGAGGCTAAAACAATAATTTTCACTTTAAGTATCTACCTGCTCACATAACTCGTCCACGACCACAATTATGCAAATGAGGTGTCACTTCGGTTTTACATAGAATTTCGCCAATTTCGCCACGCCAAGGTAAACAGAGCTTTCTTGTTTCTTTAAATAATCTGCCCTCACAGTTGAACATCTTATTATACAGATATTGAGCAAAACAGGTCACGTGACCTTGTACTAGATTTATTGAACAGCGGTTTTCTCCTTACTGATAAATAAAATTTATGGTGTGAGGACAGATTTATGTGTCTCGAAGTCCCCAATAATTTAAAAGCAAAACGATTCTTAAAGGATTGTCCTCACGGGTTATGTTAGTATGTGCAATTTGGTAAAGATTCGCTTGAAACTAATTTCGTAACAGAGATAATCAATGCTAGCCGTGTTAGGCCTTAACGTATTGTCTTCGTAAATAAAACAATACAGTGCGTTTTCATTCTAAATATGTATTACTTGAGACGTTCCTTGCCATCTCAAAGAAGCCCGGCTTGCCGTCGGCCTTATTTTACTTTTGTAAATATAACTATACAAACTGTACAAACCACTAATAAAGGGTAAACACTAAATAGTGTACATGTACATGTATAACACTAATAAACTTGTGGCCCTCAATCAATAGTTAGGTTACAATATGTACAAGAACTGTTGAGATAATAATACGCTAATGTGCTTAAATTAAAAATTGGCGAAACAATTAAATCAGTTGAAATTGACAACAACAAAAAAAGATGACGAATGATTAAGGCCCGGTTCAAACGTCGAACTTCTCATGTGCCGAATCTAATGTTTGTATTAAGTACATGAAAAGTTCGACGTATGAATCAATTAAGTTCGACAGATTTGTATTAGATTCGACTCGTCGTTTTACGCGACTGGGCCAGTCGAATAAAACGACACAAGTTCGACGCTGATTCAAACGCCGAACTTCTCATGTGCCGAATCTAATGCATAAATTATGTAATACCCACAATTCTACACTTTCGGGCTAAATGTCATGCGCAGACGTTAACTCAGACACGGATGGCGGGAAAACAGCAAGGGGAAAGTACCGCTGGATCCTGACGCAAGTGAAAATGCAAGTACACTTCTTTTTAGGATGCCTCCAGTACTTCTGTATGAAGTGTTCAGTATTCGAAATCGATGAAGACATTCCTGCAAACCTTATGCTGGCGACAAAACGACACGAATTCTCATGTTCGTGCAGAAACAAATCACTCCTGGGAAACTGGATCCCTCGAAGAGAAAAGTGACGAAATGTTATTGGCAGTGGTATCACTAGTCGTTGTCTTTGAAAATAAAAGGATCCTCTGATTCACAGAATGCTCTTTGTCCCATGAGTGACTTTGGTCGCCAACCACCAATTTCATGTAAACATTCACCAAGTTAGCAATTAGATTCGACTCCATTAAATTCGACGTTTGAATCAAACGTCGCATTTAATTATTTGAGTCGACCCAAATAGGTATTAGATTCGGAACATGAGAAGTTCGATGTTTGAACTGGGCCTAAAACTCAACATAAACTATTAAAAAGTTAAAATAACTGCTGAGACGTAAATAACATAAATTATGGATTAAAATGTTCAAAAACTGCTGGCTTTTAAGACACTAAAAGACTCCTAAAAGACTCGATAGTCTGCTGTTTCCTAATATCGATAGATAAGTATTCCATAACTGACATGTAGAAACTGTAAATATTCTGCCTCCTTGAGTCTTACGTTTAAAAATAGGACAAATTAAATTAACATCAGAATATCGTGTAGTCGTTGAATGTACATCACTGTTCATTAGAAGTGTGTTCATTAGGTAAGACGGAACAGTGTGCTGCATGCGCTTGAAAGCCAACGCGCATTTAGCGATCTTCTTCGTAGAATGGTATCCAACGTAGCCTGTTAAACAGAGGAGGATCGAAGTTCGGCATCAACATGACTCTGGCAGCCCTCTTCTGCAGTCGCAGTATTCTATTTAGATTATCTTTGCTGCAGTTGTGCCACGCCACATTAACAAAGTTCATAATTTGCTTCATCATCGCATTATAATACAATACAAACTCACAAATTGCATAGAGAACGCGGTCTTTCGCATCAATCTCGTCTATTCAGGTACATCTCAGTTTTCAGTCACCAACCTTTTCCAGTAAGACTGTCGCATTGTTCACCGACTCCGGTAAATCACTTAGCTTATTAGGTGCGTTACTGTGACGCTACTTTTCAGTTGCGTTTTTTTTTAACGAAAGCCCCCCCTCTGGCTACGCCCCTGTTTCTTAAGGTCTCTTTGTAACTGAGGAAATGCGTGAGGGAATAAGTCGAGGGGAATATACATTAAAATGCAAGGGGTATAAGTTTATATCAATAGATCGACCTTTTCCACTTCGGTCGAACTGAATGGCAAATTAAAATCAGTATGAAAATGTCTGGGCATTGGAGCGGGATGCGGGAAAGGTCTATTGAATCTTCGTTAAAATGCAAGGGAAATATATATTAAAGCATTAATAAAACCTTTGGGGGAAACTTATATTCCCCTTGCAACAAGAGAAACTGAGTGTGATGTGAAAATAAGGGATATGATATGACTCCCCCGAAAGAACAAAGAAAACAGAGACATGCATGTGGAAAATAATATACTGTAATGGCAAAAGGTGTAGATTTTTGTTGTCAATTTTCTAACTCTTCTCTTACTGAACAGAACGTAACTGCGACTTCCTTGCCATGTCAGCGATTCCTGACGAGTGAGAAAAACAACTTATTTCTACCCCCTCCCCCCGGAGTTTTCATTAATGTTTATGCAAATATATTGTTGTGTGACTGGCGGCCATGTGTTAAAATTTGTCACGCATCAAAATCACATGATAATCATGTTGTTGAATACGTTGCCTTAAAATTCGTTTAATGTCGCTGCCGATGTCCAAAACAGTTCCAACTGTGTTTACTTGGAAGGCAATTTATCCGTCACACAGGGTCGACCTCCTCATAGCTAAAGCTGCTGGGATATATCAAGATAATTTTACAGATGAAAATCTCACCAAACGTACCACATATGAACTACAACCATCCTATGACTCGAACCTGCCCTCACATCTGACGATTGTTAATCTTAAGCCGGGAGTTTATCACTTCCTTTACCGTGTATTTCGAGAAAACTACGATGAAGGTGAAGGAGAATTAAAGACTTCAGAATTCTACGATAGAACAAGACTTGCTTCTGGCAGAGAGGTGAACTATATCGAGGTGAAGTGTCTTACACACGGCAAGGAGAATTGTTGCTTAGCAAGTAATGAATTATCACAGTGTAAGTTGTAAATTTCCCGGGGGAGAGGGGAGGGGGGTTGTATAATAAATGGTATGTGCGCGCAGTCATGGGGTCCAGAATCGGTCCCGACCCGTATGTCAAGTTGTGAAAACGAATCTCTGTTTGATTATTCTGAATCGTCTATAACTCGGTATACGACATTTTTTCACGGAAAAAACCCGAACCCGGTACGGCCGCACATATGTATTACGTTATAAACAAGAGCTCCCCCACCCCCGGGTAAATCTACATATGAATAATTCTTTTTAATTTGTTTATACGTTATATGCTCTGGTGGATTGATTCTTATGGTAATGTACCAGTCTGCCAAATGAATACTTGTTACAAAATATCAAGGTATCGCGAAATAGAAAGGCATTGCTAAGATTAATTAAAGTTAGGGGTCCGCTATGTGCTTCTTTTTCTGACTCTTTTCCCTTGCTTCATTTTAAATTATTATCAGTAGATCAAGTGATAATAAGAATTAATTCAAGAACTACCCACTTTTAATAATATTTACTGCAGGTGCGTGTGGGGTCTGGGACCACAAAATGGTTACAAATATATAGGGCAAAATTATTATTATTATTTGGAGAACTACACAAATTCTCAGTGCTCCGCCTTACAATGACAACATATTACTAGAAAACTGGCTAATGCTAATTTACAATGTATATTAATATTACAACTATCAAACTAAAAAAGTAAGGTCTTGAGTGAGGACTTAAAAATAGCTTAGAGAGTCGGTGCTTCTAATGTGGTCTGGAAGCGAGTTCCAGAGTTTAACAGCGGCAATCGAGAATGCTCTGTCTCCGTAGGTTCAATTGTTAGAGTTTTGTTAGATTTCGGAACTGAAAACAGATTGCGCCGGTGGACGACCTAAGTACGAGTAGGTTTGTATTGGTTCAGTAATGAACATGGGAGCGGCTTTGAAAGTAATCAACAGTATCTGGAAAGTTATCCTGCTTCTAACTGGCAACCAGTGGAGGTTACGGAGTACAGGAGAGATATGAACAGATTTTTTCACCCTAACAAGTCTTGCAGCCGTATTTTGTATAATATACGCTGTAATTGTCAAGTTCAGAGGCAGGTAGGCCATAGAGAATACTGTTTCGACGTAAAAAACAAGCACAGGCAGGCAAGCTAATGATTTTTACAAGGAATGTATGTGAACTTTTAGAAAAAATCTAAAACTGTGCTAAAATGATCAATAAAGTCATGAAATCTTACCTGTGTGTTGTGAAGTTGTTCCTCTTCATCACTGATGTGTTTATTTCTGGTTTGAGGCACTTCTGAGGCACTTTTTCCCTCCCCTATATAAATATTGAGAAGGCGTGCGGGAAACACGAGACGCCATTAGTCCATGTGGCGACTCTTCGAGGCCTCGTAATTCTTCGAAAATCCAAACTTTCAGCATTTTACCTCCAGAAACCCTTTCTCACATTCCTCTAGCACTCATTTAATCGAGCCATCGCTTATTTCCTCGCTTTGTAAGTAGTGAAATTCGACAGTTTCTGCAGCTAACCTATCATGTAACGAGCTGGGGTTCGATCAGCTTGGCATTATTTCATGGGCTGCCTGTGCTAGTTGAACGCGGTTTTTCTTCGGGAGCAGTGACGAAAGAGTGCCGAAGGAATCCGACACCCGTGCTTTTTCGAGGAGATTCGGAGAACGAAGTCATTGTGCTCAATCGCAATGGCACAAGTACACAAGTCTCTCAGCCTTAGTTAAGTGTTTTCTACTTCTACCAATATTTCTAATAGCTAAGGAGGCGGCAGATTTGCATATATTGTTCACCAGGTTAGTTAACTTCATAAACCTAAAGAAACCTAAATTTCGAATTATCTGCTTGTTTTTGGTAAAGTGTTGCGAGAAAAACGCAGACTGCAATTTCTACAAATACATAACCATGGTTTAGCTGAGCGTGCACGTCAGCGAGGTCGGATCGAGAGACGTGTGCGAGAAGCCTCTTGGTTTTAATCAACTTTTTCTCACAGAAGAAAAGATGAAGAACTTGCTCGCCTTTTAGGTAATACTTGGGTTGATGCTAAAGTTTCCGCATTATTGACACTGGGAGATTCACTGCTTCAACCTATTTCTTGTTACGTATTCTCTTTTTTTCAGTTGTAGTTGTAGACCATTTCTATGTAAACCCCATTGATGAGCGTACAGTAGTGCTGCTCTTGCGGTAAACGTAGCAAGGAAATATGTTTATAAAAATAAATAAAATAAAAAGATATACACGGAAATTAGACAATCGGATAATCAAATAAATCAGTTTAAGTCTAATAATTTATGTACCCATATTTTTGAACTCTTTGTGTCTGAGCTCTTTGCTGGCAATAATAATCTAACCAGTCTAACTATTACTGAGATATCGTCTGCGCATGCTTGAAGAAGTTTCAGGGAAAAGCTCTCCCTTAAAGGCCGGTCTCCGGTCGGTAAAAAAACCCGATAACATAGTCGGTGATAATTAATTGTTTCAGTGATGAGAGTTTTCTTGTTGACTATCTTCCGCCCGATCAAACGAGGGTGAAAGTCGAATTTAACTTATAAAACTGGGGAGATAGACTTGTTGAGCTGAGACCGTCCACCTTGACTGTCGCAAACTATAATCTGAAATACATCCGCCTCCTCAGCTTGGAACGAGCTGAGGCGGCTGTATTCCAGGCTAGTGTGACACAGTATACATTAGCAGGATTCCATAACCATCAGTCACGCAGTCACGCAGTCTTCAACTTCCATTTCATTCATTCTTCCCATGCCGAATTTCGAGCAAACCAAACGTACGTTTCGTGCAGGAATGCCTCTTTTCACTTTTGGGAATGCCTGTTCGAATAAATCGCAAATCACTGAGTGCAACCACGTTTTATTGGATTTCAAATAATCCCTTACTTGTTCAATATTGGCCTTCAAATATTAAATACATTCCCTTCGCAAGTACAATTTAGGCGGGAAACGAATAAGTCTGCTTTGCTAGGCCAGGCTAAAATGGCAAACCGCCCCTGTCGTCGCGGCAGTAGACGGTCGCGCGTGCTCGTGATGAGAGGTCTGACATCTGTCAATCAACTTACAAAAAGGAAAAAAGGTGTAAAGTTTCTACTTTCGTCTTTCCATTGGAAAGTGAAATATCACCAAAAACGTGGAAATATTTACATGACTAAGATGAAAATTCACACCATTTTTCAAAACAATGGTTACCTATTTCAAATTTATGCCATAAAAGGTCAAAACAACCCAAAATGTAGACAGAAACCTGTTTGTGTGCCTTTTCAGATATCAGAATTGCTACTTTTATGTAAAAGTGGAATTGCCGGAACCGACCACTGATTAATTAGTGGCAGGTATTAGGTATTTTTTTTGTTTGAGATATAAGTTGCGACCTTGCGACAAGTGTCCAAAAACCAATTGACCAGGATTGTAGCATCGTGTAATAACTGCAGTAATATTTAATCCGTCATTTTGTTGTCTTTTTCAGTCAATAATCTTCCCTCGACCACAGTGGAGAATACTACCACCAGTGACAAGGCATCGTTAGTGGATTATCATGACGAGGACGAAAACCAGGGTTGTTCATGTCAGTGCACGGTGATCTGAATACGAAGTCGATTCTCTGATTTTGTGACGGAGGTGTTGCCTCATCTACAAGCTCTTTCATGGTCATTTCTCCGACCTTTAGGAAACGAGAGGCCATCTTTAAAATATAAATGACGTGCTTCTGTTAGGAATTTGATACAAAATATAACTCAGTGTGAAAAGTTATATTTCTTGCCGGGTACTATTTAACAAATAGAGTGCAGGCTTAATATTCGTCGGCCATGGTGCAGTGTCTGTCGAGGGACTATTTGTGGAGTCGAAATATGTCGTGAGTTTCGTCCGAGGACATTATCTGATCCGAGAAGAGAACAGTTTCCGAGAGCGAAGCTCGAGGGAAACTCTGAGCTTCGGATCAGATCAGTAATGTCCAAGGACAAATATCAGGACATATTTTGACGCCACAATGTAGGTTATTGTTGTTATATCATCCTTCAAATATTTTCTTTGACGTGCGCTTATACTCTCACAGGGAGCGTATACGTATTCGATGGTATTTCCCGCCCGCGGAGAGAAAATATCAGATCACGTTACGCATTCAACCAATCACGCGAGAGAGAAAGTATTCACTTTTGACAATGAGCGCGCGCGAAAATTTATGGTGAACGTGTGGTGAACTCGTAATAGTGCCAAGTATCACGTCACGTCATCGCTTTTGTCCAATGAGAGCGCGCAAAACATTGTGGTAAACTATGACGCCTGATATGATAGTTTGCATCCGCGGACGACTACTGACTATTACGTGACTTGGTGAATTTCATCCAATTAGAATCAGAGAGCATTTAAGGCTGGTTTTCACTAACGTCGCAAGCGCAAGCGCAAGCACAAGCGCAAGCACAAGAGTCCTTATTTCACAGTGAAAACGAGCTCGACGCAAGCGCAAGCACTGACGCAAGCACAAGTACAAGGATCATTTTTTCCCTTTTCCTTGTGCTTATGCTTGCGTTCGCGTTGTGTTAGTGAAAACGGAAGACAACGCAAGCACAAGGAGAATTACTACAAGCAATACTAGCTGTTCGAGCACGATGGCTGCCATCTTGGATTATTGGCCGCTACACAAAGAGACAAGTGACCAGTGAGTCTTGCGTTTATTGCACGGTTCGTTTTCACTTGACGCATATCTCTTGTGCTTGTGCTTGCGTCTCTAGTGAAAACCAGGCTTTAGTGGTGAACTATAACGCCTGATACGATAATCACAGTCGATAGAAACCAAGAGCGAGAAGTCTAATTGTTTTAGCATAACCAAGCTACGGTTCTTTCCAACTTAGCTGTCGATTTATATAGAGAAAAACATGTGAAAAACGTTGGGAAATAAGCAGTTTTGTAGTTGATTTTTGTCTGCGCTCGTTCTTCGAAATTGCCGTCTATCGATTGAGACTGTCCTGCGTAGCCAATTAGATTGCGAGTTTGCCGATAGTCGGTGGCTTGGTTATGGATACAAACATCGACCTGCAATAGAGCGGTTTTGGATTGAGTGTCGTAAACCCAATTCAAAGTAATTACAGAGCCAATCACAGGAGCGAGTACAAACACAATGAGCCAATCACGAGAGCAAGTAAAAACAGTGAGCCATTCACAAACTGAAGCAACAACAACAACAACAGCATTTATTTCACTCTAGATGTAGGAGTTACATGTGATACAATGATAATATGAATTTAACAATGGCAAAAAGAGAGTGAGCTGGACCTGAAAAAAGCCGAGGAGCTATCTATCTGTAATGCGCTTCTGTATGGTCTACGAAGCTACTTAATTCAGCGGTTGCAGTACGTACTAAACTCTGCTGCTAGGCTTGTCTCGTTAACACGAAAAGCTGAACATATTACGCCAATATTAATTCAACTACATTGGCTCCCAGTAGAGCAACGCATTATTTTTAAGATCCTGGGCCCGGTTCCTGAAAGCCCGATTAGCGCTAATCCAGAGTTAATTACCATGACAACTAATATGTTTTGTTGAGAGTTAATCCAGGATTAGCGCTAATCGGGCTTTCAGGAACCGGGCCCTGCTGTATACGTACAAGATAATTAATGGTATGGCGCCATCATATCTTAGTGAGCTCATAACTCCTTATGTTCCTCGGCGCGCTCTTAGATCTGCGGATAAATTGCTGCTACAGCAGCCCACCTTCAGGCTGAAATCGTACGGCCTCAGGGCATTTTCGGTGTGTGCGCCTAGTCTTTGGAATACGCTTCCACATGAAATCAAGAGTAGCCCTTCCATTTCTATTTTTAAGTGCAAACTTAAGACTCACCTTTTTAAACTAGCTTATTGCTGATTCTTTTATGTATAACTTTTTATAATCCTAGATTAGTAATTATTATTTTTATTTATTTTAACATTGTGTTGCGTTGTACATAGTTTTATATATCTAGTTGTAGATTTCTACTTGATGTAAAGCGCACTCGGGCATTTATGGAGATTGCGCTATATAAATAGATTATTAGTATTTTTATTATTATTATCTAGTCGGGAACACTCTAATATACGGTGGCTTGTTAGGGCCATTAAAAAAACGATTATATTTTTATCAAATCCCGAGTTATTTTTGAAAAAAATAATTATTTTGGCAAAAAAAATAAGTAAAAGTTATTAATCCCGAGTTGCTAATCCGAGTTGCTAATCCGAGTTGCTAATCCCGAGTTCTTAATCCCGAGTTGCTAATCCCGAGTTCCAAATCCCGAGTTCCAAATCCCGAGTTCCAAATCCCGAGTTCCAAATCCCGAGTTCTTAATCCCGAGTTTTTAATCCCGAGTTGCTAATCCCGAGTTCCAAATCCCGAGTTCTTAATCCCGAGTTCTTAATCCCGAGTTGCTAATCCCGAGTTGCTAATCCCGAGTTCTTAATCCCGAGTTGCTAATCCCGAGTTCCAAATCCAAGTTCCTTAACTGTACACGAGGTCTTCTTGTCTGCAGCTAGCAAAGACTGTCCACGCCATCACCTACTTCCTAGTTGTAGTTTATTTGTACTTGGTACGCTTTTAGCCGTGTTTATCGGTTTTGCCAAGCTATATTCCAAGTATCGAAGGCGTCGCGAATGACCAGCGAGAACTACTTGTTAGAGAATATTTCAATTTAGGTTTATATTACGCCGAAATTCTAGCTTTTCCTTTGCTTGTGCATGGTCTCATTTTAAGTATGCAGCAGATGAAGAGAATACTGAGGGATATGGGACTTCGAAGTGATGTGAATAGTATTATTGATTCCATCCTCAAATATCTTTTCGGGATTTCATCCTACATTATTAAAACTTTACAAAAATGTTGATTCATTGAGATGACTGTAGTTATTTTAACGTTAGAGATCAGTTTGCTAATCTCGAAAATCATCACGTGTGAGTACGGTGTAGAGATAAAATCGCAACGAAGAATATGGAAAAAGTTGCAACCCCAGTAGTCTTTTTGTCTCTTTCCTGAAATATCTTTTAGCTTGTTCTAAAATAAACATATTTGAATTGTTGCTTTCTTAGAGCTTGAAGACTCGGCGCGCTGGATTAGGTTTGAACGAAGACTGAAGCCCATCATATCCTTTAAGAATAATCCTTCATGCTGAACTGAACGTAACGACTTTGCCGATAATTACAACGCTGTCATCGGCGGCGGTCCCAAAAAATATGGGATACCCCGGCATGGGCATCATCTACTTCATTAGCTGGCGGCAGTTTTCCCCTATGGATCCCTTAAAAAAATTGATATGGCGCCGTTACCAGGAACTGAGGAGGTAATATATTAATATTGTCGTTAAAACTGGCAATATTTGCATCTGATCGATCGGCCGCCATTCTCACTACACGTGGTAAGAATAATGGACGAAGGGCTCGGCCTCGGGATTTGGAACTCGGGATTTGGAACTCGGGATTAGCAACTCGGGATTAGCAACTCGGGATTAAGAACTCGGGATTAAGAACTCGGAATTTGCAACTCGGGATTTGGAACTCGGGATTAGCAACTCGGGATTAGCAACTCGGGATTAATAACTTTTTCTTATTTTTTTGCCCCCCAAAAATATTTTTTTCCCTAAATTAATTTTTTTCCAAAAATAACTCGGGATTTGATAAAAATATAATCGTTTTTTTAATGGCCCTAACAAGCCACCGTACTAATAGGCGGGACACAGAACACAACTTTCAATTTTACAACATTTTTTTATTTTAACATATGGTAAGATGTAAAATCTGCATTTGATTAACATGATAACATTTTTATTGAGATTTTTTAAGTCTTGGGGGATTTATTTCCAAATTTTAATACCTTCACTTGTAATGAAGCACAAACTGTAATTTGTTCTAGAATCGAACGATTAATAAAGTATGTTTGTTTTGAAACTTGTCTTGTTTGGTATTGGTATACGTGAGATAGACTGTTTTATAATAGACATCGTACATAAACAAGCTCGCATACAATTTATATAAACTAGAAGTTTCTAATAGAAAGGGAAGTGCTGCGAAGTGAAGTTATTGATTTTTTTGGCACTTTGAACGACTGAAAAAAAATTGACGGACAGAGCAGAGTAGAGAGGTTATTGGTATGTAGTCTTTAGTACTAAAATAAAGAATACAATAAAATACAGGTTTTGCACAGTGCAATGACTCTGTGGCACCATCTTGCAAGACACACGACTGCAATCATCAAGGGCAGTGGCATGGTACGCAACGTTTATTCCAATTTTCGATAGTTTACACAAAGTTGATTCCAATTTTCAAATTGTGTCACGTTTCTTTCTATTCCGACCTTCCCCTTGACACAGGAAATAAATAATCCTTTGAACATTTTTCCAAAGCATCAAGAAAATCCTGTGATTCATCAGTTTCTATGTCAGTACATATTGATTGGTTGAATGATTCACTATGCAAATTGCAACCACAGTTGGTTGGCTCATTTGTTTTGCAGCAACATTCAGTCATTGGTTGGCGCAATGGCCTTGTTGGCACAATGGCCTCCATTATTTGGCTGGCACAACGGCCTGTCATTTGTCTCAGTTAATAGCCTGTCATTCAGTTGTCACAATAGCCTGTCATTCAGTTGGCACAACGGCCTTTCATTCAGTTGGCACAGCGGCCTTTCATTCAGTTGGCACAACGACCTCCCATCATTTGGCTGGCCTACAACGGCATTTGTCTCAGTTGTAAAACAACAGTCATGTTTGATCGTTTTGTTTTGTTGCTCGGTATGAACAAAGTAAGTCAGCTGATCTTGTTTGTCATGTTGGTCCATTCGTCTTTGAGCATATTTACCTGGTTTCACCAGCGACAACACACCGCAATATTTTCCTGTTATACAAACTCCAAAGTTTTCAGATGCTTTGGAAAAACGTTTCAATAACTTTTCCCACTAGAATCATGATGTTTGAGGGAAAAATACTTACCGAATTCGCCGTCGAAGCTCGAAGGTCACTAACGCAATTTAGTATAAACCAACTAGTGGACTATTACAAATCCTGCATTCTGATTGGCTACCCTACTATAGGTCTATTTGTGATAGCCCATGGTAGAGAAAAACCGCACGCATTTTCATGAAATAATAACATTTCTTCAACTTTAATTTGTTTCTTTCTGTTATTTCTACTGTCCGACTAGTTTATAATAAAACAATTAGACCTCTCGCCCTCATGGGCTATTGACACGTAGCCCATTCGGGCTGCGGGTGTAATTGTTAAATATTCAACAACAACGCCATGAGTGACATTACCGCTGAGCATGACGTCAAGCACCAGATCGAGGTAAATGTTGTGGACATCGCAAAATCCTAGAAAGCATCCGCCTAATTCAAGTCCACCACAGGGAGCCCAAATTAGGGATGCTGCTACGGCTATCGCCTTCGCAGTAATCATTAATTGTCAATAAATCTAGTTTGAAGAATAAAGGAGGTGTATGGGCATTCCACTTTTCATTTGAAATTACTCCTCAAAGTGGGATAAGAATTTTCCCAGCGAAAAATACCATAATTCATATGTGGGTAAAATAAAGAATAGTATATTTGTTTTAAAACTAGTGGGGGTGCATGATGTTTTATAAAAGTAATTTGTGATAGTTTTCTGTTGAACCAATCACGAGGGAAAGTAAACACAATCGTGAATAACTCTCGATAAAACGAAAATTGATTGCGTGACGGAACAACACAATGTTTAGTTTTAGTTTAGAACTTGATTGGCTGATAATTACAAAACATGACGAACAGCCAATAGAAAAGCTAAGCAAACGCAAAGCCAAAGCAGCCACCGAATTACTTTCGACACTCAATCGAAATGACCGCAAATTAACTGTCATTTAAAGTACAACTAACCCCTTTTGCAATTTTTATACATATGAATCTTTGAAAGGTTTTGAGTATTTCTGTGAAGAAATTTTTGGCTTACAAAGAATACTGTACAGGTCCGCAAATGATCCCGGCCCGCAAATGATCCCAGGCCCGCATATGATCCCCAAAGTGGACCGCAAATGATCCCGCTCCGAAAATGATCCCCATTGGGACCGCAAATGATCCCGTGAAAAAAAACATGGAATGGCATGGATTTTTGCCACTGGATGGGGGATCTGTACAGGTCCGCAAATGATCCCAAAAATGGACCGCAAGTGATCCCAGCTCGCAAATGATCCCCATTGGGGACCACATATCATACCGCGAAAAAATGTAGAATGGCATGGAATCTGGTCATTGGATTCAATGTTTTAGTTTTTGTGTTAATGCGGGTATTCGCACCCAGACATCAAACAGGAAGGGTGAGGGAATAGGGATGAGAGAAGGGGATAGAGAGGGTAAAATTGTCACAGTTTGTGGTTTTGTTTTTGTGTTAGTGCGGGTATTCGCACAGGAAGGGTGGGGGTGAGGGAATGGGGATGAGAGAAGGGGATAAAGAGGGTAAAATTGTCACAGTTGTAGTTTTTGTTTTTGTGTCAGTGCGGGTATTCGCACAGGAAGGGTGGGGGTGAGGGAATAGTGATGAGAGAAGGGGGTAGAGAGGGTACAATTGTCACAGTTGGGAAGAGCTTGTGTGACAATATGGCGGCCGTATTTTCCCAGGGGAACTACTGCATTCTGATTGGTCTGAAGTGTTTTTTAATTGATAGGTTCAGAACTATCAATCGAATGACTATGATCGAACGCACTATAATGCCTTGGCCCAGACATAGCACGAATGCACAGGACGCCGGGAAGGAAAAGTAAAAGCATTTTCAGTATGTTGTGTTAATGTGATAATCTTTGTTACAGCTCTATTCTATGCGGCCATCTTTGGTAACGTAGCACGTTTGTACTCCAACACGGCTCGCTATCACGCTCAGATGCAGAGAGTTCGTGAGTTTATCCGCTTTCACCAAATACCGAATCCGCTGAGGCAGCGTATAGAGGACTACCCGAACCATATTTGGTCCTATACTAACGGCATTGATATGGACCAGGTGAGACTCGTTGGGCCAATGTTGAATGTTGTTAGACACGCTCAGAGCGTACATAGTAGAGTGACATATATTGGACCAGTATTGGAGTCTATGTTATATGCACACACTGGACTGACATGTACATGTATTGGACCAGTATTGCAATTGGAGTCTGCCTTATACGTATACACTGGACTGGCATATACATGTATCAGATGTATTGGACCAGTAATGGAGTCTGTTATACGTACAAATTAGACTGGCATATACATGTATTCGACCAGTAATGGAGTCTGTTATACGTACAAAGTAGACTGACATATACATGTATTGGAGCAGTATTGGAGTCTGTCTTATACGTATACACTGGACTGGCAAATACCTGGAGCTTAACCACTGAGCTAACTAGGTCATACTAGTCCTTGGGCCAATTCAATAAAACATTTACACGTGTATTTTACTACTCTAGCCTTCGTTTTTCGGCATTGACACTGACTTATAAAGTACACTGTAAATGTTTTATTGAATTGATAGTTCTACAACCCCATAGTTACTGTTGCTACGCCCCACAAGCTACCGGATTTTACCACAAAACGGCCCCAAAAAAGATTGATTGCAAAAAAATGTATATGTCTTGTTTAACTTTCAGTTATTCTAATCATATGTCATCACCAAACTTGTGAAATGCTAAAAACCTTTCTAAAAATAGCCAGTGTGTGTGACGTGTATATTCCTGTGGGAAAACTGCTACGCTCTGATTGGTTCGCTATTGTTTGAGTGGCAATCATAGTCGCCATATTGGATCGTACGACGTTACACGGTTGGCCCAACTTACTACTGCTTAGGGCAATGTCCAAGATGGAGGCGCGCGGGAAATTTAGAGGCATTGGTCCATAAATGACATCTAGTGTGCAAGTTACAGGAGACAAGCACAGCTGTAGATCTCGACATCGATAACGAACGTTTGAGAGCAAATATTGTTTGTCAGCCAAGGTTCCCTTTAACAGTATGGTTATAAATTCCGACTTCTAATTTTTCCTACCCACCAGGTCCTTCAAGGCTTCCCAGAATGCCTTCAAGCTGACATATGTCTGCACCTTAATTCTGGACTGTTACACACGTACCGGGCATTTAGCGCGGCCAGCCAGGGGTGCCTACGGGCTCTAGCCCTAAGGTTACGTACTACACACCTCCCCCCAGGGGATTACATTGTATATCAGAATGACGAAGTGAATCACCTGTTCTTCATCATGAGAGGCACCGTGGAAGTCCTGCGTGATGATGTCATCATGGCCATATTAGGTGAGTATCGTTTGACTTAGATGCAATGACCTCCAAATATGGCCTTACAACGCTTTTCACGTTTACGCAACCTGTGATGCGACTTCGGTTTGGTTGCCGTCACTTGACCTGCATGATTCAACCCCCCCCCCCCCCATCCCCCTGTTACACCGTACGTTTAATGGTTAGTCATGTAGGGGGGGAGGGGGGGAATGGATGGATAGTTTCCCAGAAACCGTGATCAAAGAAATCTCTACTTTTTCTTTTCTCGATTCACATTTAAATTTAGTTTGAAGGTCGACAAAATCGTCCATCTGGAGCTGTAATTTACTGTTCCACTACTGAATGAAAACAAAGCATTTCAAAACTCTATTGTCTTGTACTGGACACTGACTGTACGTTAGAATGCTTTGGTTTCGTTCTGCAATGTGATTGCCGTTGTCTGAGTGGCGTCACACTAGCTAGTCGCACAGTAAAAGGTTGTGAAATCAGGGGGGAAATAAACCAAGGGAAGGAATTACTGAGGAAAAGTGTAGGAAAAAGGTGTTCGTATTTGACGTACTTCATTTTTCTTTTCAGGTAAAGGAGACAGTTTTGGGGAGAACTTCAGTATCGATGCTCACCGGGTACCTGGAAAGTCGAGTGTTAGTGTTCGTGCGTTGACGTACTGCGACCTGCGTACTGTAGCACGTGATGACCTCATGCATATCAAGAAACTCCACCCGCGCTTCCAACAGAGCTTTAACGAGGATCTAGAAATCACTTTTATCTTGAGAGATGAGGATACTGAGAGTGAAAAGGTAAGAACACGTATTCTCTGACTCGATGCGTTCATATTAGTAGTATTATAATATAAAGAATAAATATATTTTTGTTTATTCTCGGATGAATGAGGCTGATTAGGCCTCTAGCAAGATATGCTAATGTATCCGAGACTCATTCCACGCACACTTCTTACTACATTCATATATTCTCTGTACTCAACGCTCAGCTCACATGGTGATCTTTATAGAGGAAGAACCCGGAGAAAAACCCTCGGAGCTTGGTGAGAATCAACAAACTCAACTCATATAAGACGCCGCGTCCGGGAATAGATATCGGGGCAAGTGGAGAGAGGTCAGCGGTTTTACGCGCAGAGCCAGGGTAGCCCTTTCAGCATGTTATCAAACCCAGTCCATGATCTCCGTGTATGATAGTCTTTGCTGGAACCTCAGGACTGTCACAACATGCGCGCGAACTGAAATTCTTGCTGACTGCTATACGTGACGTCATAAGCACAAGCACCACACGCAGACGCAGTAATGCAATGGTCATTAGCTACTTATTATCTCACAGCTGAGTAGAACAAGTACCGCGTATACCGCTAATGTTAAATACGGCACTGCGTCTGTTTGTGCTTATGTCGCAAGTGAAAACCTTGGGTGCTCACCAACCATAAATTCCGTTTGGAAAATCAAATGGTGCGCGTCATTTCGTTCGGAAAGTTTTGTAAAACGTGGGCTACCTGTGGTTGGGGTATTTTCCCGCTCTTTTCGGTCTTTCTGGCGGACGCGCGTACCATGTTTCTTTTATTTTTCAGTTTCCAACCAGATGGGTCGATTGAATGTTTATGTCAGACAGTAGATCAGTTTTGATAACTTTCCGATGGACAAAGAACCAATGTAGGCTTATTAGTGAAATGAAGCGGTATTCGGGCAAGCTTCAATTTTATTTTTTTCTAACCCTGAAAGAATTCTGCTTTAGGCTTTTTATGCTGCAATTCCCTTTTGTTTTCTTCGTATTTAATGTCAAATTCCCCTTGCAAGGTGTAGACATTTGATGTCTGTCCGACCATTTATTCTAAGGGAGGTGGGTGGGGAAGGGGTAGGGAGAAGTACGTAAGAGGTAACATGTAATAGGATCTTCAGTGCTCGAGTCATTCCGAGGAAGACCGGAAGTCATCCGAGTCTTCAGCTTCAAACACAAGCACACCACAACTAAAACGTCCAGATGGCGTGACCATCACTCCTTCAGTACCAATTGAATCAGAACCGTACGATGGAATAAATACTAATCTATTGTGCCCTACGATTCGCGCAGAGGAAACGTTAAGACACTACGATGCACAGGATCACAGTAGACATTTGAATGGTCCGTCGAGGGAGGGCCAGGGACATAGATACGGCGGACTTGCACCTGTTAGAGACGATCGTCATCGAGAGTATCCAGTTGTAGTAGAAGAGGTTTCGGATGGAGAACACAGGGACAGGAACGTGTCTAATACGTGTCAAAATTGTACACGCGGTTTAAGAAAAATAGAATCGACTATAGAGAATCTTGGTTCACGACTCGATAGACTAGAAACCACACTGTCTTCTGACGTAGAAGCTATATATGGACTGCTAAAATCACTCGAGCCTTCATTACGACAGGCAAGAAACCCGCAGAACATTGCCCCTACGCATACTGCTGTTTAGCGTCATACGTGGGGGGAGGGGGCATGGATAGGAAATGGAAGCTCAAACATTCAGGGAGTATCCCATGCCAGTTGTTCAGGTGACTATGGCGTCAACTGGTAAGATCTAACTTCGAGCTACATAACAATAACACATAACTTGTATTCTGTACTGTTGATTCTATTTTCTCAGTGCGGAACTAAAGGTGTGCCATAGTTTAACCAGTACAATACTATCGAGTCAGATATGCCATACTCGCTGAGGGTCCTGGGGTCGAATCATGAAAGCGAGGTCGGTTGGTCAAGGATGGTAAATTGACCTGTTGTCGTGCTATTCCTGACATTTTAGAGTTTAGAAACAAAAGCTCCGATATTTTTAATTTTGCCGAAGATTAGAACAGCTAGACTAAATGATTCGAGCCCAGGACCGAGCAATGGGTTTGCATAGTTTATATAGGAGATAATGAGCTGCTGATTATATTAACTGATGGCATTACACCGAGAGGTTAGATATTATTTCACGGGTTGATTGATCGTATATACAGTGCAATGCGTAGGTCACGGAAGGAAGATGATTTAGATAGTTCTGGTAGTACTTTATTGCATACTCTTTTATTCAAGTACCCTTGAATTTTAATCTTATTGCTGTTTTCCGTGCTCTGCGACCTGTAATCAGTTTGCAATAGACAGCTGTCAATCAAAGTAGCACCAGTTGACTGGGTTCTGTGCAGTTTTTCGTCCAATCACAGCAGCCTTTATACGAAAGCCAATGAAGTATTATTGGATTGACAGAAGCCTGCTACGAACTTTGCCACTGTTCGCAAATCGTGCAAAACAGCAGTGGTACTTTGATTACCTATTTCATAAAGGAACGCATATGTGTGTTATGCTTTGATGGCCTCAACCCGTGAAACAAATAATCTAACAGGCTGTATCATCTCAGTTTGCACCGTAAATACGACAAATTGCTGACAAATATTTGCCTGGTAACCATTGAGAGCGTCAATTATTACGCACATACATCCATGCTCACATACGTGATTTGCTTTGGTTTGGGTTTTACGACAACGAAACCCGCTCTAAATGGGCTGTGTTATTGTGTTACGCATGGTGGAGTCGAGTGATGGCTGTTAATAGGACATTTGCATGATGGCGTCATTTGACTACAACGACCGGAATCCTTTTCGAATTATTGTTTCTTATTCAGATTTAACAACTCCTTTGAGAATACCAAGTCAATGGTCTAAATTAGAGGAACAAAAGAAACCGCGCACGGCATTCTGGTAGTTGTAGTATGTGACGTCATTGTGTAAATGTCCTACGAACAGTGCAGTCCCCTCCCTCAGTGTTTGATTGGAATTATGTCTCTACACAGTTTGTTAGTCATTGTTTCATATTTGCTTTGATTTTAACCATCACACATGTGCGCTAGGTTTCGTCAGTTCATACGAATCGCTGAAAAGGACTGTGTCCGTTCCCGGACTACGAAATACCTCTTACCGTGACACAGTAATGATTAAATTCTCGGCTGAAAGAGAGACATGGCAAGTTTTTGCGCATCCACTGAATTTCACAACTTGAAAATGAAGCCTCTGTGAGTTATCTCAGGTTCAAATTGTAACTTATGTTATCTTATTTATTCGCTGCACAAGTTTTAATTATAATCAAAAGGCATATATTAGTTACATTTTCCTCTAAACAATACATTTGGCTCTTGAGACACTTCTTGTCTCCAAGGTTTTCGTAATTATAGTTACTTAATTATTCCACTTATTGCACTTTGCGGGTCTCGCAAATTTAAAAACTGGTCATTTCTGTCGACCGTGTTGCTAATTACGCTAACAGCCAATGGCGTGCCATGCCCTGGATACCATTCAAGTGCGCCGAGATGACATTTCCTGACGTCACGTCCGGAAATACGCAATATTTCTTTTTTGTGCTGTGTAGAAATGATTAATAATCGGCGGACAGCCGCAAAACGATTTAACTCGTCTGTAATATGACGTCATTTGGCTAGTACTCCCAGAATGCTTTCTTTTGTTGCTCTAATTTAGACCATTGTCTTGGTAAAAACCTGATTCCAGTAGTTGTAGCCACTGACGTCACAGCGATCTATTGCAATGTTTGGATCACGTTAATGCGAAAACTGGTGTAAAATAAGGCATGCAATGAAGAAAACATTTAATACCATCAGATATACAGTTCGTATGCCATTTTTTTAAAAACGTTCACACGTTCGTCAGTTAATTTATAAACAACACTAACTTTATTTGACCGCTTAATTAAAATTGAGAATAAAGAGAATTTACAATGTAGATGAAATTAGAAAAATTAAAATGGAAGGTGCAGGATGCCTAGAAAAACCATTACGGCTTATCAGAGCCAGGCAACCTAATCAGTATAGTAAAAGCAGTCTAGTGAAATTTGTTTGTGAAATATGTTGGCGTTTCTCTTTCCTTCCCGGCCCGGTTGTTCGAAGAAAGGGTAAGCGCTACGCCGGAGTTAAATCGGTAACCTGACAGTAAACTGTACAGATTTGTACAATTACAGATTTAGCGACCGTGCCCTGCACAACAAACATTTTGCGTTCAGTTATCTAGGTTTGCAAGTTAAAATGTTCATTTTAGTCTCTTGAAATATTCAATATCCTAACGAATTCGTCCGCGCGAGTTGCGAATTCTGTTAAACTAAACTAGTTGTGGTTCTTTGTTGTTGTAGTTTTGACATGCGCAGTTGGTAACAACAAACGAGGTTCCACAATAGTCCTTTTTAACTCGTGGATGCGCGTATGCGCAGGAACCCAAGATGTCGATCAGTTTATATTTTACTGGGCCTTCTGCTAACGAAATGAGACCTTTCTCGCGGTAATTAGGCGTTACAATCTCAAGATGTCGATCAGTTTATATTTTACTGGGCCTTCTGCTAACGAAATGAGACCTTTCTCGCGGTAATTAGGCGTTACAATCTCAAGATGTCGATCAGTTTATATTTTACTGGGCCTTCTGCCAACTCAGGGAAGGCCCAGGAACGAACATATAGTTTTTTTGTTTTTGTTTTTTAAATATAGAAGCTCTGAAATGCCATTTTCAGCTATTTCAGATAGGTTACATGCGTAAAACGTATGTAAAACTCCTCAAATGGTTTAGCGAGTATTTTCTAATCTTAAGTTTCTATTATTCTTCACTAGGTAATTTTTTTTTTGGGGGGGGGGGGGTCAGATACCCCGCTTGTTTCCCGTCTAGCTACGGCCAGGGGCCCGTTTCTCGAAAGCCCCGATAACTTACCGGGCCCGGTAAGCAATACGTTTTTAGCATTTTTAATGGTATAAGTTATCGGGGCTTTCGAGAAACGGGGCCCCTGCAACCAGTTTTTAAAATGGATCAGTCATCTTATTTGTTCTGAAGAGCGCGCAAGCTTTATTTCAGCTCTGAAGTTTGGATGATATCTAGGTACATGTAACTTTCATTACCTATCCTGGAAGTTGTCACATCATCAACAGTACATCTCATTGTTACACCAAATAGCATGAAAGTTAAATGGCAATATGACCTTCACTACTAACAACAAAGTTAAAGATTACATGGCTCCTGTTCATTCCAAGCATAATGGACCAGTGTTGTATACTTTTCAGATGAAGGCTTTTCTTAGCAATCCACTAACTTCGCCACTACATCCAGGAGTTCACCATTGGGTGCCTATGTTTCCTTTTTCACGTGACATGGCTCGTACTGGAAGGACAAACTTTTCAATATGGCTGCGATCTCGGCGACCAAGTGCTGTAGGATCAGTCATGTATTTTCATTACAACTGCTGCTTATTCGTACTTGCGACTGAAAAGTGTGTAAACGATATTGAAAACGTTTTCCTTCCAATACGAGCCTTCACTAAATTTAGCAGGATGTCAATAGCTGATATTACAGTGGCGTCTACGAATAGCAGTTTCGATGTAATGAAGCACCATTGAAACCATCATTCTTGCATGACACCAACACCCTCTTAAACAAGCGTGACTAATTTAGATGCACAGTTTGAATAGCGCTTCATTACATCGAAGTGAGGTGTTCGGGTCAATACCGCTGACACTGCTATTCGTAGACGCCACTGTAATATCAGAATTCTTTGCGCGGATTACTTTGTTCATCTGAGCCCTGATCTGAATAAGAGTTAAAAAAACGACCTGAATCCTTCAAAAAGAATTCGAAAAGAATAGGACATTTTCATTATGTCCTTACTACAACTACCATAATGCTTTTCAAATTCTCTTTAAAACTCCTTTGATAATAGTATGTGACGTCATCATGTCCTATTCTTGTGGTTAACTGACGTCATAGTGGACATGGCCCATTGTGAGGCGGTGTTTGCGTATAGACCCATTGCATAAATGGCGTCCAATTTGAATAACCATTATTTCGGAATCTTTAGTCTCGCATTCATGTGATATACGCTTTCATGTGTGGCAACGTGAACACGAGGCTGAAATCTCCAGGACTCTACCTATTTAAATGGATGCCATTCATGAAATGGGTCTATGATGTGAGGGTTTGGAAAGTAGAACGACGACTTCTGTAGATGTTGGTTTTACGAAGAGTAATTCAGTGTGAAGACCGTGATGTTTATAACGATTCTATGGTCTTCCTATTACCAGGTATAGATGTCCTTTGATACCCCTTGTTACTGGTCCTTTCATACTCCTTGTTATTGGTCCTTTGAACACAAATAATTTCCGTGCGACTACTGTTACTAAGGCCCTTGGACAACGAGAACTAAAAATATTGCCGAATGAAAAAAAGTATTCCAACTTACAAATCCTAGCACATCCACGCGGTGTTCTTCATTCGAAAGACTGACTCCAGATTCGGCTTTACCGCATCGAAGCTCGAGCAAGTCGAAATGCTATTGTCTTGTAATCTGGCTCCAGTAACCGTAAGTCGGAATGCTTTGTTTTCGTTCTGCAATGTGATTGGTTCTCATTAACTAAATGGCACCGGTTGTAGTTTATTCAATGAAACGTCATTTTGGATATCCAATATTCATTTGTATTATGCTTCAGAAACAGTTGACGGATTAAAGCTCTTGTAAAAGCGCGCCTAACATGTAGAGTAGTACTAGTTATATTCATTCTTGCCAACATCTAAGTGTTGTATTAAAGTGCCTTTTATATTGTTAAATAGTTATCCGTTATATATAATTACTATTCACAGTAAGCTAGATAATGAATTGAATAAAATCGGCTGCAGGTCAGTAAGTCTTGTCCTGTCTACAGTTGTCTTTTTTTTAACAGATAGTTTCGTTTATTCCCTTACAGATGGTTTTGTGATAATAAAGAAAATGGTCGTGTGTAGGATAAGATTTACAATTAGAGAGTACTGGAGAGTTGGAGTAACTAGTTTTCTATGCCAATTCGTCCTAAGCTGATAAGGTAATAGTAGCACAACTAATAAGTACTATTTAACAATTATTCTCCGTGCAAAAGAACACCTGCAATCACCAGTAAATGCGCATGCGCGGTATCTCCTAACGTTAGAGCGATCGCAAGTTTTTGCTGGCTTGCAACCAATCCCCAGAGATTCAAATAACAAAGTTGGTGGAACTAACAAGAGAAGCTTAACGAGGAATCTTTTGTTAACGTTGACCAACATGGCGGCGATGACGTAACGTGCAACCCAGCAATAAGAATTGTGATGCCCCCTTGGATCCTCCCCTGCTCCAGGCTCACAATGAGATATGATATATGACAAATATAATTGTTCACGTTGAGAACTTATCAATGTTTTACATAACTGTGACAGTTCTTCATGTTGGAATGCTGGTTCGGCATAATCGTTAATGAGGTATAGTATATAAAGGTTATTCAGATTAGGAGTTTCATTCGAAGCCATCTCTTTTTTATAGGCACCTAGATTTCAACAAAAAAAATTTTTATTACGGTTAAATATTAATCGATGTAATTTATGTCCAGTTGTCTTGAAATATTATATCAGTTATAGCAACTATAGCAGTCTACTCTGAGCTTAATGTTTATTATTAGAAATGTCCATGCAAACCTAGATTTAGTGCTTTTCGCTTCCTCAAAGCTTTGTTGTAGCATGGATTGGAGAACATTCCAGAATTTTCCCAAGCATACTATATACGTCTTTTGTCATACTCTAGAATGCCAGTATATTTTTAACATGTATAGCCTTGCTTGTAAGCATATCAAAGCCGCATGCCTACATGTAATATACATTGTAATTTCAATTCAGATTTAGAAGTTAGTTACGGGATTATTTCTATATTATAAATGTATAACTGAACTATTTTGTATAGCAGCCATTGTAACTGACCCAATAATATGGGTTGTTTACTTCGTAGTCTAATAAACGAGATGCCCCCTTCCTGATAACATATTGTAAGCATGCACTCACCTCGTGCTGCTCATGTGCCCGTGGGGGTGACCCTAGTTATACATTTTGATGTTCAGTGCGTGGAGTTTTATTATCCCAAGCCCACCTCGACTAGAATAGTTCACTGAGTAGCAAGAATGGTCCAGTGAAAAAAAAATCACTTCCATGGGAATGAAATTTGTTGGAAAATCGGTTGGAAGTTGGAATTTCCACGTTTTTATTAGGTCCTTTTATTCCAGTGCTTCTACCGGCAGCTCTAGTTCTTAAATTTCTACATTTTAGAAAAGTGTTATGTAATATTATTATAAGTAATCCCTGGAAGTAAAGTCAATTCGAAACGCTGGAAACGATTTTGAATCCACCTATTAACCGGGCTTCCCGTGTTTTGAAAAGGATTCCTGCCGTTTTGAAAATGGTGGCAATAAAACGGTTAGAGAATCGACTTGGAAAATTGTTGCCTTGCCAGATCCTACTATTCGAAAAACTGAAGTAAGGCCTAACAACAACGAAGAGAATGTAGCCGCGTCTGAATTTGTGTAGCCGGGTTCCCTGTGGTTAAGTTTAATCGACTGTAGGTCAATTTAACAAATTTAAGTTAGTTTTTTATGTGTCTGTCCTAATATTGACAATAATTTTCGTCATAACATGGTCTAAATAGCTGTGGATCCACGAGGCGTCTTCAATTTCTTAATTTTACAACAACAAACTAATGTAGTCAATTTTACAACAACAAAACACTTTTAGCTCATTTTCGTTCCCAGTGCCTCCTCAACTTAACTGAAAAATCGGAGGCCCTGGTAAGACACAAATGGAGCAAGATTGTGATTGGCTGTTGAACAACGACTGCGCGAAGTTCAAAAAGTAAAAAACTTCATGCACCCGAACGGTCACCCTGTATCTCGATTTCCATTGGCCGAGAAAACGAGACAGTAAACATTGTTCATTTCCTATTGTTAACGGCAAGAGACTGGAGAGAACGCTCGCGTTCTCAAGTTGCGAATCGAGGAAAATAGAATTAATTCCCTTCTTCGAAGGTAAAAATCAAAGCTTTCTTTAGGATAAATTAAGGTAGATTTATTGAACTAACTGCTGTGCAGTTCAGTAAAATAACAAAAAGCCAAAGCCAGAGTTTTGAAACCGAAATCGTATCAATATTTTGAATAAATTTTATAAATCTTTACTTCGCCAGCACCGATTGAAGGCGGATACAAGAAGAAATGTAAACAATGCCGTTAAATAAACCCGAGAGCTCGATACGTAGCATTTTCCTGGAATTTCAGTTCTGTTTTTGTTTGTACAAAGACCACACTGCATAATATTGTTTTGTAACGAACGGAAGTAAGATTTCCTACTGGCATGCGCAGTATCCAATGTCCTACAATCTAGGACATCCGCTTTGTGTCTTATTAGAGCCTCCGATTTTTCAGTTAGTTGAGGAGGCACTGGGAACGAGTATGTTTTCAGCTTCAAACGAAAGCCGCATGCGCACTCCTTGACATGACGTCAGCTTTTGTTGTATGTCCAAATATTGCATATGAAAATAAGCCAATCAGATTGCGAGAAATTTGGCGGTTGTAAAAAAGGTAACTGATATATATCATTTATATAATAATTGCCTTTTTTTCCTGTAACTTGCAATGCATCTTTGAAGGGAATAAAGGATCATTACTTAGGTAAATTTCTTGTGGATTTTTGACGGTGTGGGCATTTTTAAATGAGTTTCAAGTACATATACGGCTCTTCGGCAGCTGACTTTTGACTTCCGGTCAAATCAGAAGTCCATGCCGCGCTCCTCGTCACTCGAACCGAAGATGGCTCCTGAAAATAAATCTAAAAACTTCACGAAAATGACGTTGTAGGATGCTTAATAACTTTCTGAAGGTGATCGCAATGTATTTTGTTGAAGAGGTGATGCGCCGATATACATATACACCGAAGGTAAATTTGTGTATTCACGGCCGTGAAAATAATCATCTCGGGGCCAATCATATCATTTTGCCGCATTAGAATAGTGAGTATCATAAAAGGATGTTGCCCTTCACAGTTTTCATATTGCATCATTGAGTGATTTTGTAAAATGTTGCATATGATCGTAATGAGCTCCTTTTAAGATAGCATATGAAACTTATCCCAGACAAGCGAGAACATTTGCTCTTGCTAGTGTTCAGGCCAGTGCGGACAGCTTATTTCCGTATTCTGCATGCGTAATGTAGTCGTTGTAAGGAATAAAGCAGACGACTGTCAACACAGAGGTCAAACGTGAATCCAAAACCCCTATGCAATATAAAATTTATCGACGAGATTTCGTCATATTCGTCACCAAATCAATAATGAGGAAAAAGGGAAAAAGGATAATAAACTTTACGACGAGGGAGCGAGTAAAAATACTGATAAGTGGTACCATTCGGTGATGAAACTATATATAGCCCGCTCTTATTATAAGTATTCGCATTGAAAGACCTTAGTGTTCCTTCAGACAGTTCAGAGTTTCTCTGACCAACCGGTCAGTCTTATTTTGTGGGATTATATCGAGAAGTTAAGAGAAAAATATATTCTGAGACGATCGAAAGCGGGACGATCCAGCTGTTGCGGATCATTTGTGTCGAACAGGATCAGTGTTCGAGGGAGGACTCACAACGACAGTAAAATATTTCACAGAAAGAAACCAAGACTGTCTATCAGCAGTTAAAAAAAAAAGTAAATATAAGTCCTAAATTCGACTCATAACACCAGTGTTTGCTTATCAATGTTTGCTAGATGCTGAATTTCGTCATTACATAACGGCCGTTTTCATGTGCAGATCTATATATATACCGAGAAAGTCAATCACGTAATTCTCATTGCATATGTATATAGAGTTAATGACGAAATTCGTTATTATAAAAACACCGTGAACAGAAGCAACAGCGCACAGAGGTTATTTTTCCCGCCAACACACCAAATGGCTACCGAGCGGCGAACCGCGAGAGCCTAGAACTGGCGCCGCGAGAATGAAGTCGCGAGCGGAGAAAAATAACCTCTGGTCCAAGAGAACTAAGAAGCTGTGAGTGCTGTTTATCAACAGATGTGGCAGATGAAAATCATTTCTTTTTCATCTGTGTCTCATATGCTGACTTGAGAAAAACATTATTTAACGATATTAGTAAATATTGTAACAACTTCTCTAAACTGCAAGATATTGCCAAGATCCTCTTTTTCTTCAACAATGTTGACCCATTTATATGTAAAAAGTTAAGTCATTTCATATACGAAGCTTCTGAACGGCGATTATTATCACGAGTTATAAAATAAATTGTTTAATTGTAATTATTGTAGGCAATACCATTTATGTATACTGCTAATAAAATGTATGTATTTTATTGTGTTCAATAATGTGCTAGAAAGTGCATACTGTTTCACTTTTGAGAGATGATTGACAATGTTTTTTTCTCCTTCCTGTATACTTTTCGGACCTTTCAACACACTACATGTTTAACTGGGTTAATGGACTGCACAGCCGGGATTTTTTTCCTGTACTGAACGGCAAACTCAAATTCAAGGGTCTTCGTTTTCTAGGTCTTTGGTCTTCGTTTTCTAGGTCACCCGATAGAATAGTTTGAATTAGACTGCCGGGCCGGCCGTATCAAGTATTTTGAAAACCGTTCCCGGCTGCCGGGTATCTAGCTAGCCACAGTGTAAAATAAACTTGTGCTGAATCACTCCAATGTTTCAGTACAGTAAAACTGTACTTACTTGTTAATTTCGTGCATAAAAGATGGACATTAAGCGCGTTGAGCCAGCATTTCCAGTATGTTGCTCGCCGAGCGCTTCGACGACAGGAAGAACAAGTATTGCAAGCAGATGCAAATTTTCGTTGTCATTTTGACCGCGGTTATTCGTTACGAATATGGGCAAACTATATATCAAAACGTGGGAAATTCAATAGACTAATTGAATTCGGTTGTAGGTTTTTGACTCGTTCTTTTTCCAGCCTTTTATAGCCCAGACTTACCTGGCATATGCCCAGATAGAGGAACCCCTTGTATATTTTGACTCAACCGGTCGAAAACAATTGCAAATTGACCGCGGAAAATAAGCGACTATGGGGTTTAAACTATTAAAACTACAGAGAAAAGACATTATTGTTTTGTATTCCGTTCATAGGTTTTTAGTTTTTTATTTACGAGGCATAAAATTAACAAATTGCAAGAAAATTGCGTAATTTTGGCGAACAGTTGAGTGAACTCCCGGTGGGGGCGTGAGCGTGACTCACGTCTGGTGACCTTTTGTTAAACGGAAGTTTGATATGGTTGACAAACTTATGCAGGAAGCGGAAGACCTGTATATAAAAAATTGCTTGTGAGTCTTACCATTTTAAACTTTACCAAGCTCTCTTCGCGGTAAATTCACCAAATTTCCTCCAAGACAAACTGAGTATCGTCTCTAATAGCTATTGCGATGTGTGAAATCATGTCACTCAGAAGACAGAGACGGTCGCAATGACCGCGTGACATGGCGTGATGTGATATACAGTTTTAACGCGAAATTCCTCTCAATTTCAATATTTTTTTAACCCATAGTATGACTGTGCTCAAAGATCGAGTGAGTGGCCCTGCTGTTTCATATTTCTTGGAAATCTAAATTGGATTCTCAGATTAGTTTATACTTGAGTTTCTGCTGGATCGAAAGCGAGGCAAGGCTGTTTCTTCCCTGTTTCTTCCCTGACTTTACAGTACGAATTCTAACACCCTAAGCAGCTTTGTGGTACTTAACAGAAACTTGTTTTCTGTACACTGTTTTCGTTTAGTAGCAGCGTAAGACAACTGAAGTGAAACTGAAATCAAATCGGTGTCGGCGATCCGTTAGGCTTGGCCTACTTCTTTACCGGGCGAGATCAAGAAGTCTTTGGACTTCATCGCATTCCCTTCAACTCTACGCAAGCCAAAATATGGAAGGGACAGACCAAAATGAAGTAAGTATACCGTTGTTAACTTATGGAATGTCATCCTGGATGAAATCAAATCATCCCCAACTCTATCGACCTGCCAATGTTTTTATTCAGTCTGTTCTTGCTAGATCCTTCTTTTGCTTTATTATTATCAGTTTGCTTTAATACTGTCTTATTATCTTTATCCAAGGGTGTAACTGGGGATGGGTGTGATCGGGTTTTTATTGTGGGCTGGGTTATACTGGTGCCTAAACATTGTAAGGGAATTCCTGTCCTTTTGTTTCTGCACCATGCATGTTATGCTTAATCCTTAAATAAATAAATAAATAAATACCGTAAAGGTCCGAAAGTAACGACCGCCGAAAGTAGCGACCCCCCGAAAGTAACGTTAAAAATTGATGCCTGCTAATAAATACCGAAAGTAGCGACCCCCATGCGAGCCATGCAAATAAAACATGCGAGCCATGCAAATAAAACATATGCATGCGAGCCATGCGAGCCATGCAAATAAAACATATGCATGCGAGCCATGCGAGCCATGAAAAAAAACCTCACATACAAAAATATAATAAAATACTAACATACAAATTGCTGCGAATTCCTATCAAAGTCGCCGCTTTAGTGATGAAAGATGTTTGATTTATCTCATTTTAAATGAACACTGTTCACTTATGAACACCCTTTTTGCTTAGGCTTTCCTCTTGTTAGATTTCATGCCTAAAAACAACGACACTCTCGATCGTTTTGAAAATCCCAAGCGTAGTTTCTTGTATTCAGTAAAAGTACTGGAGTAGCCATTTAAGTGTTATGCACCTATCAGCGGCTTCCCCGAGGGGTCGACCCCCGGGCTAACCACGGAGATATGTGGGGGAATACAGGAGGATTGAATGCAAACATTGCCCCTGGGGTCGGGGAAATGCTCGACTTTATTTTAGGGTTGGAAAACTGGGAGGGGGATTTGTTCAAATTGTTTTTGTCATGAAACTATAAACCACGGAGATTGTTTTTTCTTCTTTAATACAAGAGTTAAAGCGTGATATGAGATATACCGAGACTTTCTGTCTTGTTCCTTCTTACTGAGCTACAAACTGAAGTACATTGAAGTGTGTCTTGTTCCTTAAAGATACTATGAAGTTCATTGAAGTGTTAATAAAGTTCCATTTTCTTTTTAATTCCAACCTCGTGACCAGGGTCTTCTCGGTCAGATCCAAGATGGCGGCTACTCCGAGAGAAGACCCTGGTAAACGCCGAACTGTCACATATTCTGATTGGCTCTTCGCTTATGACGCAGGGGTTGTTCTATTAATGCTTTTTATTGGCCAAACGGACTGAGTCCAGAGAGATGAACTTGTATATAGATTCCATTGCTCAAATTTTAAAAATAAAACTATTTTAAATAACCTTAAAACACGTTGTATAGGTAGAGCAATAGATAAAGTGCATTACTGGGTAGTTTTCTGGTAAGTTTCATCAGTAGGAAAGCCAGGAGAAGCCGTTAAACCTGAACATGTGCTATCGATCGCTTCGCTTCAACGCTAACGGAAAATGAACGGCTTTTTAGGATTCTCTTCTAGCTTAGATACATCCTGGTAGCTTTGTGATACCCTTCCACTGTTTCTTTATCCAAGTAAACTCCATTTCGAACTGTTTAGTAGACCTGTTTTCACTTCGTCGTTCGCCGCGTGGAAATGCCGTTAATCGCATCTCGCTCACTCCGGATTGGGATACCTATGGTTTGTAGGCACGTGATGAATTATTCCATATTTAGTTTGGCCGCCATATTGGATGCCCACATCATATCACGTGATGAAAATCTCCAGAATTTCTGTAGATTTTTGGTCACGTGATTCAGCGTTTACCAGGGTCTTCTCTCGGAGTAGCCGCCATCTTGGATCTGACCGAGAAGACCCTGGTCACGAGGTTGACGCGATTCAGTAGTAATTATTCAGCTCCATCGATCTCATTTCGTGCTAAATTACGGGGTATTGTAGGTCGTGGAAAACCTAACCAGGGGACTTTGAAAGGGACGATTCCCCTACCCCTGGGGGAAATCGTCAAGATTGTTTCCATCTTTTTACAATCCCCCTGGTCAGCCCGGGGGTCGACCCCTCGGGGAAGCCGCTTATAGGTGCATTACACGCGCGCTGTAGCAATGCAAATGTAATGCAAATTCCCTGCCTTTACCTTTTATTTTAGATTTCAAAATAGCCATATAATAAAACTCTTATTAACCGGTATACCTTTGTTATGTTTGAAAAGCTTTATTTGAGGTAATAATTATTGTAGACTTGCTATAATTCTCAAGCACGGCTCTCCAACCAGGCGCACCGAGATTTATGGGTCCGCAATCCCAGAAATGTCAAAAATAGGTGTCGTGCCGAAAACTTTTGGGTCCGCGGACCAAATTTAGGGGTGTAGACACTGGGCCAAAATGCTTGGTACAGGCACCAATCGCATTCACGCGACACGTTGTACAATGTAACCAACTGTTGCAAAAAGCTTTGCTAGCGCTATTGATATTTATAGCTGTTGGCTCATCATCAGTTCAGCCGCAGATTTTATGTCGGTGGCTCGAGTTACCATGTGTTTTCAGGGCTAGGGTTTTGGTTGCAAATGAATGCAAGAAGGTAAGTAATTCAGCTTCCGCCAGTGTGTGCTTTGCTTACCGGTTGTCGGTCAACTGGAGAATGGGAGCCGGATGCGAGTTAAAAAATGCGAGTTGCAAGAAAAAGTAAGAAAACTGAAATTAGCGAGTTCCTGCAAAGTAAATGCTTTTTGAGATGGAAACAATCAAATTTTCCGTATACAGGAATCCCTTCTGGATCCCTAGAAAAATGAACCAGCGTATACCTCGCTGGACGTTTATTTTGTTCTCTTTACCCTCACAGTTATTCAGAGCTAAAGTCCTTTCTAATTCTAATTTACAATATTTCGATTGCAATCACAATTCAGTTCAATCTATTACTTAGTTTAACTATTCCCTTTCTTCTATCTCTGATTCTTCCAGCGACGAAAAAAAATGTGCATCTTGAGGAAGTCCTACCTCCCCCCTCCACATTTCTAATGGTGCCTCCCTTGGACACTGAAATCAATTTCTTTATAGGAATACCCCTTCCTCCATAAAGGTGGGCCATACACTAGGGGACATACAAAATGTCTCCTTGTGTGTGCTCACCTTAAATAATGTCTGGCTGTATTGATATATATATATATATAGTGGCCCGAGTGAAAGCCCAGTGGGATCTTGTTCCAATATACATTCGATATAGCCGCTCTACGTAGCTGTATCGTAGCCGTATTTCAGTGCGTTCCCGAATCCATAGCGCTAAACCCATGAAACATCAACAGTTCTGTAACACACATGCGACTTCTAAATAAACTAAAACCTATAACAATCATCATTTCCGTGACAACCGTTGTTTCCATCGATTTTCCAGCGAGAATCGAAATAAAGTCACCCTTTGTTGATGTTTCCACAAGGGTCCGGCCAATTATATAATTAATTTCCTCTCAGAGTTCAGTTTCGCTAGTTTTTCTTGTTCTGTTATTTTTTTTCGGTTTAATACTTTTCTTCTTTATCCTACTAGTTCGTTCATGTCCTTTGCAGTTCGATAAATTGTTTTTGCAATCCGAAAAGTAGTTTATTCAGTTCTGTATATTCGATTCATATCCGTAAGCCATGTTCTGTTCGGTTTCGGTCAGTTCAGTTTTCTCCATTTCTTTGTGTATGGGCGTCAAACACTTTCAACATCGGGTTCGGTTTCCAGTTCTATTCCAGTTTCTATTCATGCACTCAGCTCAGTTTTCTTGGTTCATATCTAATCATATCCATACTCTAGTCCGAGTTCATTTCAGACTCTGTTCTCCAGTTCGCTCAGTTCTAAACTTCTCGGCTCTTTTAATCTCTGTTCTGTTTATTTCGGTCTGTTCATCTCGGTTCTGTATCTGGAGAATACCGATTCCGAAAGGTCGTCAAAAAAATGTTTGCTTTTTATCGTTAATCGGTAAGAAAGTCAAATTCTCTTGGACTTGGCTCAGCCGATCTTCGAAATTTCCACTCTGCACTGCGACAGATCATGTCTTCCAATTTCCCGCCATTATTTTCTGTAACATTTCAACTTTCAACTCGCACTTTCTATCCCCGGTCAACTGAATAACGATTTGCATGAGTGTTTCATCATCAGTACTGGAAAGAATCGATTGAACTTTAGTTTGTCTGGCTAAATTTTGTTTTTGATTAATTATATTTTTTTGCATGGGTCGCATGGCTCGCACATTTGAGTACTCGCGGTTTACTAGTTTACTAGTTTGCACTATCGGTTGTTATGGACTGGAAACTTACTTTCACAGCTTAATATGTATGTCGATTGGTCAGAAGGATATCTTGTTTAAGATGCTACGGTCCTTTCGGCATCAGGAAATTTTTAAACGGGAGTTTTCGTACAGTATTTCAAGCTATGCTGTAGCGCGAGCGCGTTCATTATTATCAGTTTGCTCTATGGGTTCTCATGTTTCAATAATTACTTCTGGAGCTTCATATGTATGCCGATTGGTCACAATGATTTCCTCTTTCAGTTTCCCCCGTTAGTTTGGACATTAGGGACTGTAGGGATATATTCTTGGAGATTTCGTACAGTTTAGCGACCGTGTGTCGAAAGTAGAAAAGTTCGCTTGTCACGAAAGTGCGCATAAAACTGTCACAATTGCACAAGCGGTTTCCGATAGCAGTTTCTGTTTATTACTTGGTTATGCTGAGTTGCTTTACACCAAGATTATACATAACGAAAATAATAATAGATAATAACAGGAGCCCATGGGCTCCTGATAATAATAAATAATAATATATAAACAATTAATTAATAATAAATAATTAAATTAAATGGGAATTTAGGGTAGCGGTCATGTTTACATAAGGTTCGAAAACTGTATCGGCTCCAGTTGTGTGACTAGGCAAGTCATTCCATTCAGGAACGGTACGTGGGAAAAAGGAATACTTGAAACATTTTACAGATGGCGAGAAGACATTCAATTTAAAGTTGTGTTTACGTCTGGTCAAAGTTTGTGAAAAGGATACATAATCTTTAGCGTCGATGGCAATATGACCATTTAGGATCTTATACATTGTAATCAGTCTATTACACTTTCTTGAGGTGACTAAGCTAGGCCAATTTAAGCTATGCAACATTGCCGACACACTCTCCTGGCGTGAGTACCTATTAAGGGTAAACCGAGCTGTACGCCTCTGGATCATTTCGAGCTTGTTTATGTTTCGGAGAGTGAATGGGTCCCAAATGGAACTAGCATAATTGAGGGCAGATCTTACAATACTTAGGTAGGCACTAGCTTTGACCTCAGGTGAGCAATTATATAAATTTCGCCTGAGAAGATTTAAAGTACGTGAGCCCTTCTTTGCTATAAAGTCAATGTGCGAGTTCCAGCGTAAATCAGTAGAAATATGGACGCCTAGATAAGGATGCACCGATGTTTCTTCAAGGGGGTGTCCGTACAGATGGTAACTAAATTTGGATGGGCGTTTCTTGTTAGACACGTAGAGCACGCGACACTTGGAAGGGTTGAACTTGAGAGACCAAGTGGAAGACCAAGAAGCCAGTTTGTCAAGGTCAGCTTGCAGTTGGGAGCAGGAGTCTGGAGACACTAATTGCAGATAGAGTGCACTGACAGTCATCAGCGAATAGACGAATCTTTGAAGTTATGCCGTTTGGCAGGTCGTTGATGAAGAGCAGGAACAGGAGTGGTCCTAATACTGACCCGTGAGGAACACCAGATGTAACATTACAAGGAATTGAGAATTCACCGTCCACTACAGTCGATTGAGTTCTTCCTGTTAGGAAGTCCTTTAACCATGACAGAGTTTGGCCCCTTACGCCGTAATGATCCAGTTTAAGAAATAGACGTTGGTGGGAGACTGAGTCAAAGGCTTTTGAAAAGTCGAGAAAGATTAGATCAGTCTATTGACGCTTGTCCAGAGCATATGCTAAGTCATATGTAGTAATAATTAGTTCGATGTTTGACAGCTCTCATGTAGTCGATGGTAACTTATACAGCTTCATATGTATGTCGATGTCTCACAAGGATTTCCTCTTTCAGTTTCCCCGTTAGTTTGGACATTAGGGATTTATTTTTGGTGATTTCGTACAGTTTAGCGACCGTGTGTCGAAAGTAGAAAAGTTCGCTTGTCACGAAAGTGCGCATAAAACTGTCCCCATTGCACAAGCGGTTTCCGATAGCAGTTTCTGTTTATTACTTGGTTATGCTGAGTTGCTTTACACCAAGATTATACATAACCGCTTGTCACATGAAAGTGCGAATACTGACAAGCGGTTTCATAGCAGTTCGATGTTTGCACGATAATATAAACTTCTATAGCTTCATATGTACGTCGATTGCTCACAAGGCTATCGTATTTGAGTTCATGAGGTTGTTTTGCCAGCAAAGAAGTGTTTTATCTAACTTTTTGCACAGTCTTTGCACTCCGGTTGATTCATATAATTTCAGCCTCGATCGTTTCTAAGCCGTAGATATATATTTCTTCGTATCGCTGTTGAAAACTGCCATATCATTTATAATATGACTTGAAAAGTTTCCATGTGTTTCGTGAACACTACTGGACATCCAAACTCTCTTCGCTTCTGGTTGGAATGCCAAAAAGCTTCCAATTTCTTGCGTTTTTCGGCTGCTGTATTCAGAGTACTCAGTGGCGGTCTTCCCCTCCTGGTAAGCATCACTTTGCGTTTTTGTTTTAGTTGTGTTGCAGTCTGCAACGACTAATTTCGAATAAACAAATAATGAAAACTTATTTAAGCACATCTTACATTTCCATAAATGACGAAAGGATGAGTTCAAAAAGAACACTGATGGAAGCACAGGCAGCCCAATCTCATGATTTGTGTATTTTTACGCTTACAAATATCGCTTGAATAGTTCATATTATAAATCCTTCCAAAACATGTATGTTAGACAAATAAATACACGACTTCACCCTACAATGTTTCAGTTGTGGTTATTCATACCTCTGAGCTCTTCTAGGGTTGTTTCCGCTGTTTTTTTCGAACCTCTTTCCCTCACCTCCTAATAAAAGGAAAAGGCTGGAGACAACCGACAAATATACGATGCATAACCTGTAATCTTTGCCACGAAAATCACACTTCGCTCACTCCAAATAACTCGAAACTTCGGTAGGACATAGAATGATAAATGAACTCAGCCCAACCCGAATTTTAAGATCCAGTGATACCACAATCGAACTATTTGTCGCCCATTTTCAAGTCCTTCCGGTTAGGACCAACCATCAAATAGCCTCGATCTGATGAAGGACTTGGAAATGGGCGACAAATTGTTCGATTTCTCCAGAATGTGGTATCGCTGGATCTTAAAATTCGGGTTGGAATTAGTTCATTTATCATTCTATGGCCTACCGTAGTTTCGTGTTATTTGGAGTAAGCGAACTGTGATTTTCGTGGCAAAGATTACAGGTTATGCATCGTATATTTGTCGGTTATCTCCAGCTAACAGCTTCGCCAGACCGAGGCTATTTGACGGTTGGTCCAAACCGGAAATTCCTCCGTCCAACTTCGTTGGCTGCCAACCTCGAAGGACTTGAAAATGTGCGACAAATAGTTCGATTTCTCCAGAATGTGGTATCGCTGGATCTTAAAATTCGGGTTGGTTTAACGGCTTCTCCTGGCTTTCCCATTGATGAAACTTACCAGAAAACTACTCAGTAATTTACACTTCATTTATTGCTCTACCTGCATGCACAACGTGTATAAAGTTATTTCAAAAAACTCATGAATAATTAATGAGCATTTTGTCCAATCAGAAGAAGCAAATCACTCACGTGCATGTTCCTTTATACCTGATAATATATTTCATAACTCTTTACCGCATCAACAACAATACAACTGTATGGAGTGTGTTATTGTACTGTCGCCGAGGTGTGCAACGACAATAGTAGATTTATTTTAACGTAACTTACAAACAAACAAGTACTATAACTTCCATAAAGAGTTCCCGCCCTTTACGTCTATAATAGCCTATAATTCACGTGTGTCACAATAACTTTACACTTCGTGTTATAATAGATTACACTTCGTGCTATAACGCGTGTCCGCAATGATAATTACTTACGAGTACAAGTATCTATAATAGCGGTACCCGGCTTACGTGTGTCCACAACGATTTGCACACCACGTGTATCTATGATAGCTTACCGCCTGCCTGTGCATGTGTCTGTGCACAGTGACTGTATGTGTGTCACACTGACTTATACTCTGATGCATCTATAATAGCTTTACACCTTACGTGTGTGTCTATACACAATGACTATAATTATACGTGTGTCTACAATGACTTTACGGCACTCCACATGTATCTATAGTAGCTTTACACCTCAGGTGTGTCTGCACAACGACGTAATTGTGCCGGTCGATAATGACTTTACATGCATCACAATAGCTTACAGTGTACGTAAGCTTACAGACTACCGAGATACACAGATAATATTTTTAAAATGAAGTTATCCAACTACCATCTTGTTTACCGAGCCACTGTTTAGTCCCAATTATTAAACCAAACTCAAAGTCGTAAAATAATAAAAACGTGCATTAAACTTACAAATATCCTCTTCATATTTTGTGCCGGAGTCAAAAAAATCGAGTTTTCCGTCATGTCAGTCACATCGCTTTCCAAGTCTTGAACTTTATCGATGTCAACTACGACACCAAATCCTTCAAGTGCAGGTTCTTCTTGCCCCAGCTTGTTCTTTGCCACACAATGCTTTCAGCATTGCGAAACGTCCGCTTGAAGTCAGCCAAACAAACAACATAGTATGGTAATTTCTTCATGTCATTCCCTTCGGATGTTCGTAATCGCAGGCGGTGATTACTCGAATATTTTGCATGGTGTTGTGAATACAAAGGTTCATTAAGTAACCGTTATAAGTTTTTGCTGCGCCCTCGAGTTTTAAACCTGATAAAACACTGCTGCTCGTTAACAGTACATATATTAATATAGAAAATGAAAAACTCTTTACTATACCAATGACTGATAAAAATTCCTAACTTATCTAAAAAATAGACATAACCGGTAATTAATATAAAAACATTATGATAAAAATATTCAAGTTGCAGGCCCTGTATGAGTTAATTTAAGTTATAAGAAAGTTGAAATAGATTTGAATTCCGAGAGACACGAACACTTTCTTATGTTTATGGGCAGTTTGTTCCATAAATGAGGAGCTGCAACAGAGAAGGCACGACTTCCGCATGTTTTTAGATTGTATTTTACTTCTTGTAAGAAAAAAGCATTCGATGATCGCGTATAGAGATCGTAAGCTTGGGCTAGCTGTGGCATAGCGTCACAGCCATGTAGTATTTTTTGATATTTCGCATATCTATATTTCGCATATCATCGAAATCTTTAATTCTATTTCGCAGGTCAACCCACGAAATCTCCCAGTGATCGCCATCTCTGTGTTGTATTTCTTGTTCCAAGTGTTTCGCTTCGTAACCTTAGTGATGTTCACAATATTCATGGTGGACTGTAGTGCCTTCCATTCCGAGACCAGCGTCGATTGTGACGTCGACTTCACTATTTACGACACTCCCGGATGTGGTCCGTACTGCTGGAAGGGTTTGTGGGTGGGATGTTCAGTTGTGAGCAGCCTCATTTGGTTATTTGCCATTTGTGTTCCAATTCCAAGCAAGCACATTCGACAACTTCGCCCTGCTTCGAACGTCTCCATAATGCGTTGTCTTGTTGTAAAACCCTACTTCTGGTACCTGAACTTTATCGTCATCCTCGTGATTATCTACGATGTAATTATACTATCCCAAATGCATTTCAGTGGCCCGGAGCAAGTGGAGGTGGGAGTCATTCTATCCAAGCTTCTCACCACGGCACTAATTTTCCAACTCAACTTCACTTACCCACCGAGCACCAAACATGTCACGCTTGTTTACGTCGTACTGTACTATATAACTTTGTTAATCTTTGTATTGGATAACTTGTGTAAATTCGTGGAGCTTTCCATTAGAGTTTCATACAAGTTATACATTGTTAACACAAAAACACCTCTTAAGCAGTCCGTCAAGATTTTCGATCTAATGTTGGAAGTTGTTGACGCTACTCTTTATCATTCTTTCGTAACTTTTTTCTGGAACAAAATATTCCGTGGAAGGAACGATGTTCTGATGACGTACAGTCCTGACTTAGCTCAGTCCCTCATTGGTTAATGCCTCGCTCCTGGTGTACCCTGGGTACCATAGGTCATTCGATATATGATCGCCGAAGGCGCGATCAGCGATCGAGTGCCGAAGGCGCGAGAAGAATCTCTGTACGGAACGCCCGGTTCTACTGTTTCTGCAAAGAAAATATAGTAACGGCCTTCCTATTCGCTCGGCTATATTAGAAGGAAAGATATTAACGGCCTTCCTATTCGCTCGGCTACATTAGAAGGAAATATATTAACGGCCTTCCTGTTCGCTCGGCTACATTAGAAGGAAATATATTAACGGCCTTCCTGTTCGCTCGGCTACATTAGAAGGAAAGATATTAACGGCCTTCCTATTCGCTCGGCTACATTAGAAGGAAAGATATTAACGGCCTTCCTATTCGCTCGGCTACATTAGAAGGAAAACATTAGAAGGAAAGATATTAACGGCCTTCCTATTCGCTCGGCTACATTAGAGGTCCGGGCGCTCCGTTCAAGCGCTTCTTCTCGCGCCTCCGTCACTCGCTGATCGCGTCTTCGCGAATTCGGCGCTTATATGTCCGTGAACTGAGCGCCGAAGAAAACCCTCTGGGAACCATGTTATAGTGAGCTCCAGTGAGGGTCAAAATTAGTTGTCTGCTCACGGTCAACATCACCGTCTGTCTTCACAGACCTCTGGCCGAAATCATGTTCTGTGACAATTATAGTAATTGTCCCCCGACTGTAAGCCTGAAATGTTTAATTTGTACGCGGTGTTGAATTGCATCCTACGGAAGGCTTTGTTACGTTTGTCTTTCTAGTATTGGATCATTTCCATTTATTATATATATAGCCGTAATTTCGCGAGCTATGATTGGTCGATTTGCGGCTCTAGTCTAAGAAAATGAAGAAGGCATATAATAAACATGTTATTAACCTCGTTTGCGAGGTCCATACCGTACGGTTATGGATCCTCGTTTATCCGGCCCCGCGCGCTCCGTACTTGGGCCATAAAAAAAGGGGGGGAACACGGTCCATAACATACGGTACGGACCTTTCACTCGGTTGATAAAAGGTATATATTTTCCGTTTTCCATATATTTTTGTAATGGCATATCGCTAGGTAGCCTGCGTGCAGACGTTCTTTTTCCCTGCAAAAATCGGGAAAGAGACGTCTGCGAAACGCCGTTGATAATCGTGTTCTGGTCACGTGTTTATTTCCAGTATTTGAGGACCGCGCGCTGATTGGCTGTCATAAAGTCACATATGATTGGAAAATAACTTCCGAGATGACCCCATGTTTACTTTTCGAAAGTGGTATTCATTTACATATAACAAACGTCTAGTTGTGTTTATGTTTTGCCAGGAGCCAATTTTTTCCTAGTTTTGCTGATATTGTGAAACATAATGGCAAGAATCTAGTATAAAATTAGAGCTTTCTACTCTTTCGAAGTTCACTGAAAGTCGCCATATATTTTTGAAACACTGCGTCTTGAAGTTGAAGAAAAGACGAGATGTGAAATATAATCTTCGAAGGCAGTTCTTTACGAGAGTTTATCAGCCACAAACGCAGGTCTGGTCGTAAAGAAAAGGGACAGTACATGTGCTAGAGAATTGTTTGAGTCAGACTGACTCCAGCTCTGCCCCGAAACGAGCTGCTCTAGATGGAAATGCGATCGAGCCGACGTACTTCCCTCGTAGAAGGTTGCCGACCACAAGAATATAAACTCCTGCAGCGAGAAAATCAAATAACTGTACATACCTACATGATATTCCACTTTCTCACATTTGTTCGTCCGTGTTACCAATTATTGATGATTCAGTTGTTGTAGGTAAAAATATTGAACCAAACAAAACACAGAAGAATGGCCGAGCAAAACAAATGTTATAACACGAAGGCCTTGAAAGTTTGGGTAAGATGTAAGTTGTTTCGTGGAACTTATAGCCAAATTGCATCGGCTGTATGGAAGAATACAGGTTTGAGAGAAAATGTCCAGCAACTCTTTCTGAAAGAAGTAGACCGAGAATATTGTGTTCGCTAAAATCGCCTAGGAAAAATAATTACGAATTATAATTATGATAATTTATGACCAGAACACGATTATCAACGGCGTTTCGCAGACGTCTCTTTCCCGATTTTTGCAGGGAGAGAGAACGTCTGCACGCAGGCTAATCGCTAGGTGGGCCTAGAGAATTCATTTACTTATACGTACGGGGGTGGGGTGCGGCGTGTTGTTATCTAGAAGGGCTATTGTACTACACCTGTCTTTTGGACGAATCTTGATATACGTAAATAAATAAGTCTGCATCGAAATTCATCCGTTTTGGTTGACACCGGTCAGCAAAATTAATTATCGCATTGGAAAACAGCATTGCCATATAATGACATGCAAAAATTAGTAACCCTTGCAGCAACGTGTCTCTCCCGGGAGAAGATGAAGATAAACTGAAATGAAGTGGTTGACTTTGTCTGGCATTTGTTGCGCTTTCGAGTCGCCTTATTTGGACATAACGACAATAATACAATACATATATTAACGTCAGTTGTATACACTGTAGACAGTAAACAAATAATTAGAAATGTGTCCAAAATGTTAAATAAGGATAAGAAATATTACAAATGGTCAAAACAAATTACCGATAAGTTACAATACAAAGTACAAGATGGCCCAGAATGACTGTAGAGCTAAACGAGCTAGGCCACCGCACGCTGGTGTGTGATTGACTGAGATCGAAATAAAACATCTTGATGTCAATCGATTTCGCAGAAAAGTGCGATTCGTACATCGTTCAACCAGATATAATGTTGCTCTCGTCGAGTTCGCTCGTCGCTTGTGGCAGCTTTCCCGCAGAAAGGAAATAGAACTGACCTCTGGCTCTGATCTGGCAAGATTGTGATAAAATCATTACTGAACTGTTTTACTTGCTGGTGTTTATACGATCAACAAGACAAGGTCAACAAGACAGGACAAAGGGGTAGCTATAGGCGGCGCAAAAGAGTCCAAAGCTACTCGTGTCCGAAATGGTAAACAACACTTATTGCTCAGATTAAAACAGAAAATGCACGCAACACCTAAAGTGTGCCACTCAATCTCCGGGTTTACGTGGAACACAAGCTATTCTTCTGAGAGGGTTCGATTGCATATAACAAAAGCTAGAGGCATTTATCAAGATAGCTTTGAGAATGAAAATAGCTCCAAACATGCCGTATATACCCTGGCCTACCAGCCAGAGCATGAAGCCGCACTCTACCAGCGAGTTGCCGATGCGCCAGGCACACTTCAAACAATAATCCCTCTTGAACCCGGAGTATACCACTTCTTATTCCGTGTTTTCCAAGATGAGGAAAAAGGAGAATTGAGAACTTCAGATTTCTACAATAAGACGACACTGGCTTCAGGTCGAGAGGTGAACTATATCGAAGTAACAAATACAGTAGTATCCAAGGACGCCAGGAATAAACTCTCTGCTCGTAAGCGGTTTACTGATCAATTACATTTTCTATTATACCTTCATTGGATTGAACTCATCCAAAATGTTGTTTATTTCACTTGCGTGCATTCATTTTGAGCCGCGCTGATAAAAAGCGAGGCCGACGGAACTGATGAAATGCCGAGGAAAAGAAATGAAACTCGCCTGTTGATGTAATACGGTTATTTCAGTTTCACACAGATGCTAAACAAGTTAGAAGAATATTAAGGCATTTAATATAATATAGTTTAGGTTTTAGCATGCATGATACATCGAAAAAACGTAACTCCACTGAATAGTTCACATGGCCAGTAACAGTTCTCGCACAGTGGGATGTGTACTGGACATAACCATCGATAAAAGACAACTGGGCTGGTTACTACAGAGTAAAAAACAAATAGCGAGTAAATGTATTTATCATGGGTTACGCAACTAGCGCATTGAGTGCGCCAGGAATGCTAGTGTTGTACGTGTTAAGGTTTTTTATCGGTTAATTAAGCGGGACGCGAATATATAAGCAGAAACCGTGATTATTCTTCATTCGCGTCCAACGATTTCGCGTCGTGTCTCCAAAATTATACCAGACAGGGTTATCCTACATTAGATTCATATTACACTAGTACATGATACTGGTGCATACTGCAGATGGCTCAACTCTCGTTGTCCTTGTATGGAAAGTCAATGCGGACTCTGCATTTGAATCGGTTAAACTAGTTATGGCCTGGGCTACTAAAAACTCTATGGTGTTGCAAATAATTGATATTTAGTAAGAAGGGACAATCAGACTCTTTTCGCACTTAGCACTTAACACTACAGCTTACCACTTTACATCACATTCTTTTCTGCCGGTTGAAGACATTCCACAATGTAAGGAATTGAATATTTTAGGAGTTACATTCCAGTATATACGTACTGGCAACAGTAGATTCGATGTACACGTAAAACCTAAGCTTAAAGAGGCAAATAAGTGTTTGTTCGTATTGAGAAGCTTTAGGAAGAAAGGATACGGTCATCAACAGAAAATCGATCACCTTTTTAACTCAATTGTTATGCCTAAGTTAACCTACGGCCTGCCTGTCTACTGTGCTTCGACACCTGAACTCACAACTGTACAGTGCTTTCTAGACAGATGTTTTAAACGTAGATACACCTCCAAGAACAGAAATATAACTAACTTAGTATAGAGGTTTGATAAACGCATTTTTAATAAGGTTAAGAAGATGCCAGTCCCCCCGGGGGGGGGACCCCCTTATGTGAGTGGTACATGGATGCTCGTCGTACCTTTTAGGGGTCAAAATCAGGAATTTGGTACCACTTAGGGTATCCACGATCAAACACAGACATTTCTATGTAAAGTGGTACCTTTTAGGGGTCGGGTGTCACCGAATGCTAGAGAATGACAGCGCTTTTGAAAACAACAAGGAAGAATGTGCTTGATGATACAACATCAAGTACATGTAGTAGCAATAAAAGGCATCGAAAGTTTAAAACGTTGGCATATTTTTTGTCAGTACCTTTTAGGGGTCACAATAAGCTTGAGCCACGTCCATTTTAGTACCTCTTAGGGGTCAAATCAAAAATGTCCGACGAGCATCCCTACCTCTTTTATATGGGAGTCCTCCTCCCGGGGCCAGTCCACCCTTTGAAGAAATTTCTACCGGTGGCCAAACAATCTAATATTAACTTAAGGAACCGGCGACATTCATACAGGCCTAAAGTCAACACTTCCCGTTTTATGAATGCATTTTGTAATAGATTAGTTTTTAGACTTAACTGTGTATTAAACTCATCTTCGCCCAGAAATTAGCAATAGCGAACTCTTCTCTAGTGACTATATGTATTCGTAAAGACCGCAACTCTCATGGAGGTGGCGTAATCCAACCTTGCTGTTATTCATCATCCCGATCCCATTCATCATCATGCCGATACGGATTGTGAGATCATCTGGGCAACTGTTATACCCTTATCGGATCTTTATATCGCCCTCCTGGAACTGATATCTGTCTCTTGTGTGAACTTGGTAAATCTCTGAAAAAAATTGTAGCCTTGGCAAAAAAACATGCAATTTTTAGCTTGTGACTTCAACCTACCTGATATCAACTGGGATCTGTCTGTTAGACCTGGCGATCGCCGATGTCCAACACTGTCAACTAGCTACTTTTGGACATCCTGCATGACTACCACCTGATACCACTGTAAATATTCTTGATTCTGACTTCTAAACCTCACTCGTAAATGATGTCCAAGTTATACCTGGATTCAGTGATCATGACATTGTTTCTGACAATTTGCTGCAAAAGGCACCTCGAAATAAGTGTAAGCCTAGAAAGGCGCTGGAATACAAACTGAAAAGGTGACTAGAACAATTTTCTGAAAGACCTTGCAAATGACTGCAATAATTTCCTTATATCAAACCCTGCACGAGTGCCAATCAATAAAAACTAACTGGGTTAAATTTAAGAATATGTTAATGTCCTCAGCTGCAAAACACTTCCCCACTAGAGTAATAAGACCTTCTAAACCTAACCCTTGGTTTAATAGAAATCTCCGTCGTATGACTAGGAAAAAGCAGCGACTGTATAATTATGCTAAACGCAAGAACGCTCCTACCTCATGGAATAGATTTAAAGACTATCGTAGAAAGACAAAATAATGCATTAATCTAGCATTAAGCAAGGAATAATTATATTTCGTCTATCCTTTCTGTCTTCTGAAAACGTAAAAGAAAACCCTAAAAGTTATGGATGAACATTAAGTCACAGCGCCAATATTTATAGTTTTAGCCAGGAGAAAGCAAATATCCTTAATGACCAGTTTAAGTCAGTCTTCGCAACAGAAGATCTAACAAATATTCCAACTGTAGGTAAAAGTAATGTACCTAGCGTGTCTCGTATTACAGTTACCACAGAGGGTGTGTCCAATCTACTGGCTAAGTTAAACCCCTCAAAGGCATCTGGTCCATCTACTATCCATCTACTGAAAATTGCTGGAAATATCATAGCGCCAGTACCTCGGGTCATCTATCAACAGTCTTTGGATAGCGGAAACTTGCCCTTAGATTGGACACATGCCTTCGTGTCTCCAGTTTATAAGAAGGGTTCTCGTTCTGATCCATCAAATTATCGACCCATTTCATTAATCACTGCGCATACGTATATAAGAAGAGTAGTCGGACTTTAGATTTTCTTTCTAGAAACTATCATTGTTCCCGCGAGGTCAAATCCAAATTATATCTCAGCCTCGTACGGCCTACTATGGAATATGCTTGCATAGCGTGCGATCCTTACACACATTGGAATTCAAATTTACTTGAGAAGATCCAACGAAGAGCTGCGCGTTTTGTACACCGGGATTACTCCAGAGAGTCCAGTGTTGGTACTATGCTCAAAAACCTAGAATGGCCCTTACTTTCAGTGCGTCGCGAATGTTTATAGTTTAGCAATTTTAAAACTAGTTTATGTTCTCAGCTGAAGATTATTCGGGTTTTTTTTTCTTTTCTCTTTGGTATTTTATTTTGATCTGTTTCGCTACGTGTGTCGCTGCTCTTGCATAAATGTACGGTGCAGGAAAAATGTACAGTGGTTTAGTTACTGTGTTTTACACCACGGTGGTTTAGTCCTGTGGGAACACCGCAATAATATTTCGACCCAGGCTGATACACCAGGTTCAGCAAAAATATATGGTGGTTTCATTCTCTTTGAATGCCACGGTATAATTTGAAAATCTTCGGGCATTCTTACTCCCCTTTTGACTATCCTTGGCAGCCTACGTAGTTTTAGTGGAATGCTATTCCACAATTTAACCCCTATTCCCAGAAGATTTTCGGATTCGCATGGTTGGTAATAATCCCAGAGCCCTCTAAGGCTCTTTGCGTTCGACTCTTGCAGTTGTGTCGGGATTGTTACCCCCATCGGTCCCTTGATAATTTAGTACACTTAGGTTGCGTTACGACATCCGTATAACCCACTGGTTCCCGTCATTTTTCTAGAACCCGCTAAACGACCAAAGCTTGAAGTTTCGGCATATGTCGTGCCGAACTGGGAGTCCAACGCAAAGTTTGATCCGGTTCTCGCTACATTGCAGAAACGTTTATGGCTAGTGGGATACAATGGGTACACGTTCCAGAGACCGACGTTCCACGAGGTGTCACGGGGCCGTATAAATGCCACTCCGTTTCAACTAAGAGTGCGCGATCCCGATTTCTTTGTTGGCAAGGGAAATATACAATCATGCTGAAGTATGAGCGAACATGATTTCCTCCCATGTCAACATCACTGAGATCATGGGGTGGATTCTCGACAAGGTTTCTTTACATATTTAAATACATTCGCCACTTTAACGGCAACTTTGCCGGTTTTCCCGCCGCACCGTATATTTCTGAACAGCCCCTCATGCAAAGCCTTTACCGATTTTATCATGCACCAAAGAGTTTTTAAATCACATAGTCGTTGGAGCAGTCACTCTCTGGGGGAAGGACGGTGAAGTCCCACCGCCCCTTGGAGGGCGAGACAGCCCATAGCTTTCGATCAGGCTGCGCCATCTCCCTGGCCCTCACAGGTTCGCCCCTGGCTGACAGTATGGACCGTGTAGGCTGGGAAAAGGAGCACACTGCGAGATACTATAGTCTATATGCATTTGGCTTAAGTTTTACGAAACGACAGCACAATCGCTCACTTGGCAGAAGCCCTAGAGGCACACAGCCGTCAAACGTCTGCGCGTGCGTGTTACGGTCAGTCTGGTGGGCGGCGCGCGAATTTCCCGTGCAAAATTTACCTTAAAACATATTACAGCGAACTTCTACCCCCAAAAGTTAAGAAAAATACGTGAAAGTTAAGCTTTTTATTTTCACAGTCGACGGGAAATTGAACAAACTTCAAGCTGTGAGTTTACCAATTTTTTTTCGTAATTTACCAAAAAAGTTCTCAAGGTTTGAAACGGGTGTGTGAACAGTGACGGCCGCCGGCCCGCTTTGAATTTGTTTTGGAATATGTTGTTGTTGCAAGACGTTTGACGCATGCGCAGACCTTTGCCATAGCGTTTCCGTCCGAGGAAACCGAAAGAAAAGGAAGTTTGACCTCCTAGGGAAAAACATGGGAACAGCGAAGATTAGTTAGGTGGTGGTTTGTTCCGGATAAGTATTGGGAGTAAGAAAATATGGGGACAAGAAGGTGGGTCTATCATACGAAACAGGAATATGTAGTCTTGAAGAAGAGAACTTGCAAACTGGGTAACCGTAAGTAACAATGCTTTCCCAGTTCTCCCCATTCTTAATCAGCAAACCGTGAATAAAAGACCAGTTTGGATACAGTACTATTACAGTATCCTTGACTTTTGATTACTTTATACATGCACGTTTTGACATGCAGTCGTAGGACATTTTGCTTTTCTTGCCGCTGAAAGAACAAAGCAAAGGAGCCCCAGACAACACCGACATACACTAAATAGCATCGATAGTTATGTACCTTGAAAAGAAACTCGTAGTTCGCCTCTTCTGAAATTACAACTACGTCATTCCGGCTCGTTGCTCAGACGTCTCTTTCGTGGGAAAAGCGATAAGAGTAGGCTAGAGAGCAAGCTCCTTGAATGTGATTCCGGCAATAGGCCCTTTGCAGCTAACAAATCACGTGGTTGTACTGGATGGCAAAAAAGATCCGACTTCATTTATTTAAAGGACTTGTACGAGATCGGAATGGCTATTAGCAAAACCTGTTTGTAAATCAGTGCTATTTTTCACCTCGAATCGATTGTCAATCTTTCTAAAACTGCGTTTTTGAAGATAGTACCACAAGTACGTTAAGGCCTGGTATTGACATGAAAGTGAGGCTAAAACAATAATTTTCACTTTAAGTATCTACCTGCTCACATAACTCGTCCACGACCACAATTATGCAAATGAGGTGTCACTTCGGTTTTACATAGAATTTCGCCAATTTCGCGAAAGGTAAACAGAGCTTTCTTGTTTCTTTAAATAATCTGCCCTCACAGTAGAACATCTTATTATACATAAGAAGATATTGAGCAAAACAGGTCACGTGATCTTGTACTAGATTTATTGAACAGCGGTTTTCTCCTTACTAATAAATAAAATTCATGGTGTGAGGACAGATTTATGTGTCTCGAAGTCCCCAATAATTTAAAAGCAAAACGATTCTTCAAGGATTGTCCTCATTGGCCCATTTGCAGTTGAATGTTCCGGCATGAGTAAGAGTCATCACGAGTTATGTTAGTATGTGCAATTTGGTAAAGATTCGCTTGAAACTAATTTCGTAACAGAGATAATCAATGCTAGCCGTGTTAGGCCTTAACGTATTGTCTTCGTAAATAAAACAATACAGTGCGTTTTCATTCTAAATATGTATTACTTGAGCCGTTCCTTGCCATCTCAAAGAAGCCTTGCCGTCGGCCTTATTTTACGTTTGTAAATATAACTGTACAAACTGTACAAACCATTAATAAAGGGTAAACACTAAATAGTGTACATGTATAACACTAATAAACTTGTGGCCCTCAATAGTTAGGTTACAATATGCACAAGAACTGTTGAGATAATAATATGCTAATGTACTTAAATTAAAAATTGGCGAAACAATTAAATAGATCGATTTCATGTGACGTCATCAAATTGCTAACTTCGAAACTATGAACTCTACCAAGGTCTGCTTTTGATACAGTTTGGAGCTTACCTAAGCGAGTTTTCGCACCAAATTTCATCGGTTTCTTTCACTTTGTTCCGGAGATATCGATGAAGCGATTTTGTCAGCGGTCAGCGGAGCAAGATGGCGGCTTTTTTTCTGAGCTCCATTCAGCCTAGTATTTCCTGCCCATATTTCCTTGTCTAGTAATGTTTTGTGTCGTCCTTCTATTATGGCCAAGAGTAATTTAACTATCGAGAGAATTGAAGAGCTACTGGACCGAAAGCTCCAGCCCTTGAGAAGCAAGATTGAAAAGCTCCAGCCACTGATGAACAAGATCGATGAATTAAACGCGACTGTGAAAGGAATGGAGAATTCGCTCACTTTTCTAAGCAACAAATACGACGAGCTGCTTATGAACGTCAAAAGATTAGAAGGGGAGACGAAAGAGGCTGCAAAAGAATCTGCAAGATTGAAAGCCGAAGTACTTAAGACATCAAATGAACTTATCAACCTCAAGGATGAAAATAACAACTTGGAACAGTACTCGCGTCGAGACAGTCTAGAGATTCGAGGAATCCCTTACCAGTGCGGAGAAATTACGAACGATATTGTCATGAATCTTGGAAGACTGATTGGAGTAGAGTTGAAAGAAGATGACATTTCTATAAGCCATCGCCTATCTGGTACAAGGCCATTGTCAAGCCGCGAGCAAGACAGCCGGGATCCTGCTATTATAGTAAAATTCGTCCGCCGAGGAACAAGAGACAGATTCTATAAAGCCAAAAGGGAGCTTCGAGACAAAACCACAAAAGATCTTGGATTCATAAGAATCGCCGAACAAAAGGTCTTCATCTCAGAAAGCTTAACACAGAAGAACAAAGCGTTATTTAAAACCTGCCTTAAAGCCAAATATGACCTGAACTTCAAGTTTATCTGGACCTCTGCTGGGAAGATCCTGCTTCGTAAAGATAATAGTAGTCCTGCAAGACTTATATCCAGTAATAAGGATCTGAAGAGGCTGATTGAAATTGAAACTCCCAATGTCCCAGATGAAGATGGTGAGTGAAACCCGAACAGCCACAAATTACCTTAACCCTAAACCATCACTTGGGTCAAATAAACTCAAGCCCTCAGTGCCTCTAACGGAGCTGCAGATTAGTGAACAGTCATATGCAAATTGCTCCTATTCCAACTCATTACTTGATCTAAATTATGGACATATTAAAGTAAGAGTATGATATTTATTAACTCTACCCTAAATACTCATGACAAAATGTCCTAAATGTAGAAAGAAAGTTCTTGAGCACTGCAAAGCAATCCAGTGTGATCATTGCCATAACTGGTATCACTTAAAATGTTCACAATTGTCAAGTAAGATGTATGACTATTTTTCATTCACCGGTGATCTCTGGTTATGTGCAAATTGTAAAAATGAGGTTTTTCCTTTCCAAAATTTAACAAATTCTGAGCTCCTAGATCTTTCCTTTAATTCCAATACTAGATGTCTTTGCTCTGCTCAAATGGCTAAAACTAAGCTAGACTTATTACCTAGATTTGATATTCTAGAATCTGTTAGCAATGTGCCTCACCTTTCTGATTTGGATGCCGACCAACACGTTCCTTCGCAAACTAATTTTAAGTATTACTCAATACATGACTTCCATAATGATAAAGAAATTAATAACTGCTTTGCAAATAACCCTTTTTCGGTTTTACATTGTAACATTAGAAGTCTTGCTGCAAACCATGATAATTTTATTTGCATGTTAACAGAATTAAATCACTCTTTCTCTGTTATTGGCTTAAGTGAAACAAAAATTAAGACAGATCATGAACAGTTACTTAACACACAAATTCCAGGTTATGAATTTATTTCTCAACCAAGTCTCTCTAATGCTGGAGGAGTTGGATTTTTCGTCCATGGACATCACAAATTCACTGTTAGAAAAGATTTATCAACCTCTAAGGAAGAGTATGAATCACTGTGGATTGAAATTCAAAATCAAACAGACCGTAATATAATTTGTGGTGTCATTTATAGACATCCCAATAGTACTAATCTTGATACATTTATGAATTATCTAAATCCAATCATTGATAAAATCAGTAAAGAAAACAAGTATTGTACTATTATGGGTGATTTCAACATTAATTTACTGAATTTTGAAACTCATTCAGCAACAGATGATTTTATTAATACTCTAGGGTCATATTTCTTTTTTCCCCAAATTCTACAACCAACAAGATTAACTGATCATTCAGCCACCCTTATTGATAATATATTCTTTAATTCAGCTGAACATCTCACAATGAGTGGAAATATCTTACATGACCTCACTGACCATCTTCCTAACTTTTTGATTATTAATAAACTCTCCAATCTTCCAAGTAATATCAAAATATACAAGAGAGATTATTCACACTTTAATGAATCTGTATTAATTGAAGAAGTTAAGGCTGTTGATTGGAGTTCACAGCTGCCAGAGACTAATGATGTTAATGAAATATTTGACTCGTTTCATTCTAAAATATCATACATCATTGATAAACACATCCCGGTAAGACAGCTAAGTAAGAAAAAAATTAAACAAATGGCTAAACCATGGATCACCCCTGCTGTTAGAGTGTCTATGAATATAAAGAATAATCTGTTTAAGAAGTACCTTAAAACTGGCTCAGCATATTATCATTCTAAATATAAATCTTATAGAAACAAATTAAATCACCTACTAAGGATTAGCAAAAAATCATACTATAATAATTACTTCAATAACAATAGTAATAATATAAAAAATATATGGAAAGGAATCAAACAGATCATAACGCTTAAACCCAGAATAAGTCATATACCAGCAAAGATTGTCAAAGATAATGTCGAACTAGTTGATACTAAATCTATTGCAAATGCTTTTAATGAATTCTTTGCTAACATAGGTAACGAGCTAGCCAATCTTATTCCACCAATAAATAAATCACCACTTAATTATCTAGCTCCTCAAAAACCTAACTGTTTTTATCTTTTTCCAACTACATCTGAAGAAATTGAGGAAGTAATTACTACCTTAAATCCAAATAAAGCAAGTGGACCCTTTAGTATCTCAACAAAAGTGCTGAAACTTTTGAAAAAGTTTCTATCAAAGCCATTAGAAATTTTATTCAATTGTTCTTTTGACACTGGTCTCGTTCCTGATAACTTCAAACTCGCCAGAGTAATTCCTGTTTATAAAAAAGGATCACAAACCAATCTTAGCAACTATCGTCCTATTTCATTGCTATCTATATTCAACATAATCTTAGAAAAGCTGATGTTTAAGAGATTAATGAATTATATTGATAAACAAAATATCTTATATACCAAACAGTTTGGCTTTCGTCAAAAGCATTCTACAGTTCAAGCAATTTTATCAATTACTGATAAAATACAAAAATCTATTGAAGATGGTTGTTACTCTTGTGGAATCTTTTTAGATTTTAGTAAAGCCTTTGACACCGTAAATCATGAGATTCTAATAATGAAACTTGAACACTATGGCTTTAGAGGAATTACAAAAGACTGGTTTTGCTCCTACCTCAAAGACAGAAAACAAATTGTGTCAATTGGAAATGTTGTGTCAGATTATAAACAAATTTCCTGTGGGGTCCCACAAGGATCGGTCCTTGGACCACTCTTGTTTCTTCTATATATCAATGATTTTAATAAATCTTCTAACATATTTGATTTTCATCTATTTGCTGACGACTCTAATTTATTTTATGCCAATAAGAATTTATCAACACTTGAATTAACTGTTAATAAAGAACTACAAGAAGTTTACAATTGGCTGTGTGTTAATAAACTGTCTTTAAATATCACTAAATCTAATTTTGTTATTTTTCACCCGCCACAAAAAAAGTTAAATTACATAGTTAACTTGATAATCGATAAACAGTCACTAAAGAATGAAAAAAATATAAAATATTTAGGTATAATGATAGACTCGCATTTAAATTGGAAATCTCAAGTTAATTACATAACAAAGAAAATTAAAAGAAGTATTGGTATATTATCTAAAATTCGATACTTTGTCAATTTAAACATTCTTATCAACCTATATTATTCTTTAATTTATCCATTTTTGATCTATGGAATAGTTGCTTGGGGAAATACATATATCTCAACTCTAAATCCAATTATTATAATACAAAAAAGAGCCATGAGAATCATAACCTTTTCCAATTATAAAGACCACTCTAAACCCCTTTTCAAAACCTTAAATATCATTAAACTTCTTGACCTTGTATTTTTACATAATGCATTATTTATGTATGACTTTAAATCAGGTAATCTGCCTCTGGCATTCAATAACTTTTTTATTCCAGTCAACAAAATACACAAATATAATACAAGACTTGCTTCTAGGTCCTCCTACTCTCTTCCTTCAATAAGAACAAATTATGGAAAATTTAATATTAGATTTCAAGGTGCAAAAATATGGAACTCTATTAATAACGATACAAAATCTCTTAAGAGATTAACTTTCAAAAAGAAACTTAAACTTAACATTATTAATACATATTAACTCTCCTCTCTCTCTCATCCTCTCTCAAGTATATATTTACTCTATTTTTATAAAGAAATATTTTTTCCAACTACTTGTTTCTTTGTGCCCTTGTTCGCTTTGACCATAAATCTTGTATGTAAAATAATTAGCTGCCTGACTTGTCTAGCCCTATATGGTTATTTCAGGTAGCTAGTACCAGATTTCCAGAATATCTCTTTCTTTCTTATGTTTACTTATGTAAATTTGCTATTTCATGGTACAAATAAAGCGTTGTTGTTGTTGTTGTTAGCGTTGTTGTTGAGTCACGCAACACCAGTCACGTATTTTGAGGAGTCAAATTAGTGCAACTTTCAGCCAAAAACCTTCTAAATACAAACCAACATGTTAAATAAGTGAATATCTATGCAAATTGATACATTTTAGGTCAGAATTCGTGGTAATTGTGGACTATAATGAAACTTGGTAATCTGGCCGCCATACATTTTACTGTAAACATGGCGCACATTTGATCGCTTTTATTTTGGGCGGGAAATATCCTACATTGATAAAACTTGTCAAAAATACGTAATTTTTAGTTCTCTTTCAGAAAAACGCACCTTGATTTTATTTGAATCAGCAATAAAGATTTTTAGGATTCACGTGACCTAAGTGAAATCGGTCTATAAGTTGAAATTGACAACAACAAAAAAAGATGACGAATGATTAAAACTCAACATAAACTATTAAAAAGTTAAAATAATTGCTGAGACGTAAATAACATAAATTATGGATTAAAATGTTCAAAAACTGCTGGCTTTCAAGACACTAAAAGACTCCTAAAAGACTTGATAGTCTGCTGTTTCCTAATATCGATAGATAAGTATTCCATAACTGACATGTAGAAACTGTAAATGTTCTGCCTCCTTCAGTCTTACCGTTTAAAAATAGGACAAATTAAATTAACATCAGAATATCGTGTAGTCGTTGAATGTACATCACTGTTCATTAGAAGTGTGTTCATTAGGTAAGACGGAACAGTGTGCTGCATGCGCTTGAAAGCCAACGCGCATTTAGCGATCTTCTTCGTAGAATGGTATCCAACGTAGCCTGTTAAAGTGCCCCTACGATTAAATTTTGACATATCAATGTTTTTTGCATATTCATAAGGTAGAGTTCATATATTATTACCAGTTCAAATTGTTTTTCGATACAACGACAGGAAGTCTTATTTTGTTAGCTCCGAATACTGAATCTACACGTCCGCCATTACTGGAAGCCGTGCCCTTTGTTCAGCTTTAAACAAAGGTTTATTCACCGGAAATGATGTCATACACTTAACGCTCGCCTGCAGAACACAACGCCTGGAGGCATATTTCTACTAAAAACGTCTTCACGTACATAAGAAGAAAGTTATATTTATCTTTGCGAGGTTGGCTACTTTTTTATGCACGCTATTTCGCGCCACGAGGTTGTCGTGTTAAGTGTATGACATCACTTCCGGTGAATAAACCTTTGTTTAAAGCTGAACAAAGGGCACGGCTTCCAGCAATGGCGGACAGGATTTTACCGATAAACTCTCCTAAAATTTGTGGTTTAAGATGCCCATTTGGGAATATTTTTTACTATTTCGGATATTTCTAATACTGATTGACCTATAGACACTGAAAAAGTGGCAAATTGAAATGGTAAATTTTCGTCGTAGTGGCACTTTAAACCGGCAGAGGAGGATCGAGGTTCGGCATCAACATGACTCTGGCAGCCCTCTTCTGCAGTCGCAGTATTCTATTTAGATTATCTTTGCTGCAGTTGTGCCACGCCACATTAACAAAGTTCATAATTTGCTTTATCATCGCATTATAATACAATGTTTTCTGCTTCAAGGGGAGGCACGCCTTGATCATGTTGAAAATTCCTATTGGCTGGGAAAGCTTTTTACATAACTTATCAACCTGATGATCGTTAAAACTGAGCTCACTGTCAATTTCAAGACCCAGTAACATTGCAGACTGAACTTGTACTAAAATATAGCCGTCAACAGATTGAGTTGTATGTCTTCTGGCCTCATTTTGTGCTTTCCAGTGATGAGGATTGACTTCGTCTTCGTCTCGTTTTATAGAGGCAATTTATTGGAATTTGTCCAGTTCTCCACATGGACCAGCGAGTTACTTAGTGAGTTCCGTATTTGCACGACTGAGTTGACATTGGCAGAGGAAGTCAGAGTAGTCATGTCATGTCATGCATGTGATTAGCCTATCTTTAACGGCATAAAATTGTCCCTGACTTCAACACGAAAAACAATAATGTTCACATTTATTTATTTATTTTTAATTGCACAAAATGCCTTTGGGAAGACTAAAATTTAATAAAATAAAAACAGATCGATTTTTTCACTTCATAGGTACATGATGAGAACAGTTTTGTTTTTAATAGGAACATTATTTACTTTCATAAGTGAAATTCAGAAATTATTTCCTTGTGTGAAATCAGTGATTGGTATTCATAGTGAGTTTATGCAACTCATCAGTTATATTTTTTTATAGGCAAAGAAGAACAAATGGCAGAGCATGAGCTTTTGTCACACGGCGGCCATGTTGCCTTGAAACAATAGATTTCCCACGTGTAGCCTCGTACTGAGCAGTTTCAGAACGAGTTCACGCGTGCAAAACTCCTGGGATTAAACATGGCCGCCGTGTGAATAAGGTCCATACGTAAGAGAGAAAATCTCCAATACGAGCGCGCGACAGCAATCCCCATGACGACAAAATGTTTTCGCGCCATGATTGTTATCGCGCACTTTGCTCAGCTGCTTCCGGTTACTAGAAATCAATATATATCATACCCCCCGAGCGCAAGGCTCTGGGAACCATGTTATAGTGAGCTCCATCCAGTGAGGGTCAAAATTAGTTGTCTGCTCACTGGCAACATCACCGTCTGTCTTCACAGACCTCTGGCCGAAATCATGTTCTGTGACAATAGTAATTGTCCCTTGAGTGTAAGCCTGAAATGTTTAATTTGTACGCGGTGTTGAATTGCATCCTACGGAAGGCCTTGTTACGTTTGTCTTTCTAGTATTGGATCATTTCCATTTATTATATATATAGCCGTAATTTCGCGAGCTATGATTGGTCTAAGAAAATGAAGAAGGCATATAATAAACATGTTATTAACCTCGTTTGCGAGGTTCGTACCGTACGGTTATGGATCCTCGTTTTTCCGGCCCCGCGCGTACTTGGGCCATAAAAAAAAGGCATATCGCTAGGTGGGCCTAGAGAATTCATTTACTTATACGTACGGAGGTGGGATGCGGCGTGTTGTTATCTAGAAGGGCTATTGTACTACACCTGTCTTTTGGACGAATCTTGATATACGTAAATAAATAAGTCTGCATCGAAATTCATTCGTTTTGGTTGACACCGGTCAGCAAAATTAATGATCGCATTGGAAAACAGCATTGCCATATAATGACATGCAAAAATTAGTAACCCTTGCAGCAACGTGTCTCTCCCGGGAGAAGATGAAGATGAACTGAAATGAATTGGTTGACTTTGTCTGGCATTTGTTGCGCTTTCAAGTCGCCTTATTTGGACATACCGACAATAATACAATACATATGTTAACGTCAGTTGTATACACTGTAGACAGTAAACAAATAATTAGAAATGTGTCCAAAATGTTAAATAAGGATAAGAAATATTACAAATGGTCAAAACAAATTACCGATAAGTTACAATACAAAGTACAAGATGGCCCAGAATGACTGTAGAGCCAAACGAGCTAGGCCACCGCACGCTCGTGTGTGATTGATTGAGATCGAAATGAAACGAGCTAGGCCACCGCACGCTCGTGTGTGATTGATTGAGATCGAAATGAAACAAAAGTGCGATTCGTACATCGTTCAACCAGATATAATCTTGCTCTCGTCGATTCGCTCGTCGCTTGCGGCAGCTTTCCCGCAGAAAGGAAATAGAACTGATGCAAAATTGTGATAAAATCATTACTGAACTGTTTTACTTGCTGGTGTTTATACGATCAACAAGACAAGGTCAACAAGACAGGACAAAGGGGTAGCAATAGGCGGTGCAAAAGAGTCCAAAGCTACTCGTGTCCGAAATGGTAAACAACACTTATTGCTCAGGTTAAAACAGAAAATGCACGCAACACCTAAAGTGGGCCACTCAGTCGCCGGGTTTACGTGGAACACAAGCTATTCTTCTGAGAGGGTTCGATTGCATATAACAAAAGCTAGAGGCATTTATCAAGATAGCTTTGAGAATGAAAATAGCTCCAAACATGCCGTATATACCCTGGCCTACCAGCCAGAGCATGAAGCCGCACTCTACCAGCGAGTTGCCGTTGCGCCAGGCACACTTCAAACAATAATCCCTCTTGAACCCGGAGTATACCACTTCTTATTCCGTGTTTTCCAAGATGAGGAAAAAGGAGAATTGAGAACTTCAGATTTCTACAATAAGACGACACTGGCTTCAGGTCGAGAGGTGAACTATATCGAAGTAACAAATACAGTAGTATCCAAGGACGCCAGGAATAAACTCTCTGCTGGTAAGTTTACTGATCAATTACATTTTCTATTATACATTCATTGGATTGAACTCATTCAAAATGTTTTTTATTTCACTTGCGTGCATTCATTTTGAGCCGCGCTGATAAAAAGCGAGGCTGACGGAACTGATGAAATGCCGAGGAAAAGAAATGAAACTCGCCTGTTGATGTAATAAGGTTATTTCAGTTTCACACAGATACTAAACATGTTAGAAGAATATTAAGGCATTTAATATAACATAGTTTAGGTTTTAGCATGCATGATACATCGAAAAAACGTAACTCCACTGAATAGTTCACATGGCCAGTAACAGTTCTCGCACAGTGGGATGTCGGCTGGCATAACCATCGATAAAAGACAACTGGGCTGGTTACTACAGAGTAAAAAACAAATAGCGAGTAAATGTATTTATCATGGGTTACGCAACTAGCGCATTGAGTGCGCCAGGAATGCTAGTGTTGTATTAAGGCTTTTAATCGGTTAATTAAGCGGGCGCTAATATATAAGCAGAAACAGTGATTATTCTTCATTCGCGTCCAACGCTTTCGCGTCGTGTCTCCAAAATTATATCAGACAGGGTTATCCTACATTAGATTCATATTACACTATAGTACATGATACTGGTGCATACTGCAGATGGCTCAACTCTCGTTGTCCTTGTATGGAAAGTCAATGCGGACTCTGCATTTGAATCGGTTAAACTAGTTATGGCCTGGGCTACTAAAAACTCTATGGTGTTGCAAATAATTGATATTTAGTAAGAAGGGACAATCAGACTCTTTTCGCACTTAGCACTTAACACTACAGCTTACCACTTTACATCACATTCTTTTCTGCCGGTTGAAGACATTCCACAATGTAAGGAATTGAATATTTTAGGAGTTACATTCCAGTACTGGCATTTACAGTAGATTCGATGTACACGTAAAACCTAAGCCGGCTTAAAGAGGCAAATAAGTGTCTGTTCGTATTGAGAAGCTTTAGGAAGGAAGGATACGGTCAACAGAAAATCGATCACCTTTTTAACTCAATTGTTATACCTATAAGTTAACCTACGGTCTGCCTGTCTACTGTGCTTCGACACCTGAACTCACAACTGTACAGTGCTTTCTAGACAGATGTTTTAAACGTAGATACACCTCCAAGAACAGAAATATAACTAACTTAGTATAGAGGTTTGATAAACGCATTTTTAATAAGGTTAAGAAGATGCCAGTCCCCCCGGGGGGGGGGGGGGGACTCCCTTATGTGAGTGGTACATGGATGCTCGTCGTACCTTTTAGGGGTCAAAATCAGGAATTTGGTACCACTTAGGGTATCCACGATCAAACACAGACATTTCTATGTAAAGTGGTACCTTTTAGGGTTCGGGTGTCACCGAATGCTAGAGAATGACAGCGCTTTTGAAAACAACAAGGAAGAATGTGCTTGATGATACAACATCAAGTACATGTAGTAGCAATAAAAGGCATCGAAAGTTTAAAACGTTGGCATATTTTTTGTCAGTACCTTTTAGGGGTCAAAATAAGCTTGAGCCACGTCCATTTTAGTACCTCTTAGGGGTCAAATCAAAAATTTCCGACGAGCATCCCTACCTCTTTTATATGGGAGTCCTCCTCCCGGGGCCAGTCCACCCTTTGAAGAAATTTCTGCCGGTGGCCAAACAATCTAATATTAACTTAAGGAACCGGCGACATTCATACAGGCCTAAAGTCAACACTTCCCGTTTGATGAATGCATTTTGTAATAGATTAGTTTTTAGACTTAACTGTATATTAAACTCATCTTCGCCCAGAAATTAGCAATAGCGAACTCTTCTCTAGTGACTATGTACTCGTAAAGACCGCAACTCTCATGGAGGTGGCGTAATCCAACCTTGCCGATACGGATTGTGAGATCATCTGGGCAACTGTTATACCCTTATCGGATCTTTCTATCGCCCTCCTGGAACTGATATCTGTCTCTTGTGTGAACTTGGTAAATCTCTGAAAAAAATTGTAGCCTTGGCAAAAAACCATGCAATTTTTAGCTTGTGACTTCAACCTACCTGATATCAACTGGAATCTGTCTGTTAGACCTGGCGAACGCCGATGTCCAACACTGTCAACTAGCTACTTTTGGACATCCTGCATGACTACCACCTGATACCACTGTAAATATTCTTGATTCTGACTTCTAAACCTCACTCGTAAATGATGTCCAAGTTATACCTGGATTCAGTGATCATGACATTGTTTCTGCCAATTTGCTGCAAAAGGCACCTCGAAATAAGTGTAAGCCTAGAAAGGCGCTGGAATACAAACTGAAAAGGTGACTAGAACAATTTTCTGAAAGACCTTGCAAATGACTGCAATAATTTCCTTATATCAAACCCTGCACGAGTGCCAATCAATAGAAACTAACTGGGTTAAATTTAAGAATATGTTAATGTCCTCAGCTGCAAAACACTTCCCCACTAGAGTAATAAGACCTTCTAAACCTAACCCTTGGTTTAATAGAAATCTCCGTCGTATGACTAGGAAGAACGCTCCTACCTCATGGAATAGATTTAAAGACTATCGTAGAAAGACAAAATAATGCATTAATCTAGCATTAAGCAAGGAATAATTATATTTCGTCTATCCTTTCTGTCTTCTGAAAACGTAAAAGAAAACCCTGAAAGTTATGGATGAACATTAAGTCACAGCGCCAATATAGTGTAGGTGTTCCTTCCTAGAAGGTTAACAATAAGCTTTATAGTTTTAGCCAGGAGAAAGCAAATATCCTTAATGACCAGTTTAAGTCAGTCTTCGCAACAGAAGATCTAACAAATATTCCAACTGTAGGTAAAAGTAATGTACCAAGCATATCTCGTATTACAGTTACCACAGAGGGCGTGTCCAATCTACTGGCTAAGTTAAACCCCTCAAAGGCATCTGGTCCATCTACTATCCATCTACTGAAAATTGCTGGAAATATCATAGCGCCAGTACCTCGGGTCATCTATCAACAGTCTTTGGATAGCGGAAACTTGCCCTTAGATTGGACACATGCCTTCGTGTCTCCAGTTTATAAGAAGGGTTCTAGTTCTGATCCATCAAATTATCGACCCATTTCATTAACATGTGTTCTATGCAAGACCCTAGAGCACATCATCTTTACTAATATTATGAGTCATTTAGATCAATTTTCATTGCTATCACCTCTTAAACACGGTTTTCGCAAGGGTTTCTCCTGTGAATCCCAGCTTGTCTCTACATTCATGATTTGTCTAGAAATTTTGACTGTGGTATTCAGACCGACCTCATCTTACTCGATTAGTTTTCTAAAGCTTTCGATTCCGTTCCGCATCAGAGATGGCTGTCGAAACTTGCTTCTTACGGTCTTGATGGTCATACCTTATCATGGATAAAAGTTCGCTGACGACTGCATAGTTTACCTGGAACGGTCGATTGCTTTTTCTCCTTTGCAACTTCAATCCGACTTAAACGCACTGTCGACATGGGCTGAGAAATGGCAAATGCGTTTTAATTACACTAAATGTTTTTCTATGTACATTTCTTGTTCCAAATCTCCAATTAAAGCCACGTACTCTCTAAACGGGACAGCACTTAAGGAATGTAACCATCAGCAGAATTTATATGTTTTCCTCTCATCCGATTTGCATTTTAACAATCACTGCGTATACGTATATAAGAAGAGTAGTCGGACTTTAGATTTTCTTTCTAGAAACTATATCATTGTTCCCGCGAGGTCAAATCCAAATTATATCTCAGCCTCGTACGGCCTACTATGGAATATGCTTGCATAGCGTGGGATCCTTACACACATTGGAATTCAAATTTACTTGAGAAGATCCAACGAAGAGCTGCTCGTTTTGTACACCGGGATTACTCCAGAGAGTCCAGTGTTGGTACTATGCTCAAAAACCTAGAATGGCCCTTACTTTCAGTGCGTCGCGAATGTTTATAGTTTAGCAATTTTAAAACTAGTTTATGTTCTCAGCTGAAGATTATTCGTGTTTTTTTTCCTTTTCTCTTTGGTATTTTATCAGTTTGATCTGTTTCGCTACGTGTGTCGCTGCTCTTGCATAAATGTACGGTACAGGAAAAATGTACAGTGGTTTAGTTACTGTGTTTTACACCACGGTGGTTTAGTCCTGTGGGAACACCGCAATAATATTTCGGCCCAGGCTGATACACCAGGTTCAGCAAAAATATATGGTGGTTTCATTCTGTTTGAATGCCACGGTATAATTTGAAAATCTTCGGGCATTCTTACTCCCCTTTTGACTATCCTTGGCAGCCTACGTAGTTTTAGTGGAATGCTATTCCACATTTTAACCCCTATTCCCAGAAGATTTTCGGATTCGCATGGTTGGTAATAATCCCAGAGCCCTCTAAGGCTCTTTGCGTTCGACTCTTGCAGTTGTGTCGGGATTGTTACCCCCATCGGTCCCTTGATAATTTAGTACACTTAGGTTGCGTTACGACATCCGTATAACCCACTAGTTCCCGTCATTTTTCTAGAACCCGCTAAACGACCAAAGCTTGAAGTTTCGGCATATGTGGTGCCGGACTGGGAGTCCAACGCAAAGTTTGATCCGGTACTCGCTACATCGCAGAAACGTTTATGGCTAGTGGGATACAATGGGTACACGTTCCAGGGACCGACGGTGCATGGGTAACGATCCCGTTAACACACCCTCCATCTATCCACGAGGTGTCACGGGGCCGTATAAATGCCACTCCGTTTCAACTAAGAGTGCGCGATCCCGATTTCTTTGTTGGCAAGGGAAATATACAATCATGCTGAAGTATGAGCGAACATGATTTCCTCCCATGCCAACAACACTGAGATCATGGGGTGGATTCTCGACAAGGTTTCTTTACATATTTAAATACATTCGCCACTTTAACGGCAACTTTGCCGGCGTAGCCTATGATTCGGTTTTCCCGCCGCACCGTATATTTCTGAACAGCCCCTCATGCAAACTTAAGCCTTTACCGATTTTATCATGCACCAAAGAGTTTTTAAATCACATAGTCGTTGGAGCAGTCACTCTCTGGGGGAAAGACGGTGAAGTCCCACCGCCCCTTGGAGGCTATGGGAGGTCGGTTGAAAGTCTATCTCGGAGAGTTAGAAATCTCCGAGGGCGAGACAGCCCATAGCTTTCGATCAGGCTGCGCCATCTCCCTGGCCCTCACAGGTTCGCCCCTGGCTGACAGTATGGACCGTGTAGGCTGGGAAAAGGAGCACACTGCGAGATACTATAGTCTATATGCAGTTGGCTTAGGTTTTACGAAACGACAGCACAATCGCTCACTTGGCAGAAGCCCTAGAGGCACACAGCGGTCAAACGTCTGCGCGTGCGTGTTACGGTCAGTCTGGTGGGCGGCGCGCGAATTTCCCGTGCAAAATTTACCTTAAAACATATTACAGGGAACTTCTACCCCCAAAGTTAAGAAAAATACGTGAAAGTTAAGCTTTTTATTTTCACAGTCGACGGGAAATTGAACAAACTTCAAGCTGTGAGTTTACCAATTTTTTTCGTAATTTACCAAAAAAGTTCTCAAGGTTTGAAACGGGTGTGTGAACAGTGACGGCCGCCGGCTCGCTTTGAATTTGTTTTGGAATATGTTGTTGTTGCAAGACTTTTGACGCATGCGCAGACGTTTGACCGCTGTGTGCCCTAGAGGAGGGTACTACGGCGGAGAAACTAACACAGCGGTATAGAGACCTGAACCAGCTAAAGAACTTTGCCATAGCGTTTCCGTCCGAGGAAACCGAAAGAAAAGGAAGTTTGACCTCCTAGGGAAAAACATGGGAACAGCGAAGATTAGTTAGGGGGTGGTTTGTTCCGGATAAGTATTGGGAGTAAGAAAATATGGGGACAAGAAGGTGGGCCTATCATACGAAACAGGAATATGTAGTCTTGAAGAAGAGAACTTGCAAACTGGGTAACCGTAAGTAACAATGCTTTCCCAGTTCTCCCCATTCTTAATCAGCGAACCGTGAATAAAAGACCAGTTTGGATACAGTACTATTACAGTATCCTTGACTTTTGATCACTTTATACATGCACGTTTTGACATGCAGTCGTAGGACATTTTGCTTTTCTTGCCGCTGAAAGAACAAAGCAAAGGAGCCCCAGACAACACCGACATACGCTAAATAGCATCGATAGTTATGTACCTTGAAAACAAACTCGTAGTTCACCTCTTCTGAAATTACAACTACGTCATTCCGGCTCGTTGCTCAGACGTCTCTTTCGTGGGAAAAGCGATGAGTCGGCTAGAAAGCAAGCTCCTTGAATGTGATTCCGGCAATAGGCCCTTTGCAGCTAACAAATCACGTGGTTGTACTGGATGGCAAAAAATATCCGACTTCATTTATTTAAAGGCTTGTACGAGATCGGAATGGCTATTAGCAAAACCTGTTTGTAAATCAGTGCTATTTTTCACCTCGAATCGATTGTCAATCTTTCTAAAACTGCGTTTTTGAAGATAGTACCACAAGTACGTTAAGGCCTGGTATTGACATGAAAGTGAGGCTAAAAACAATAATTTTCTACCTGCTCACATAACTCGTCCACGACCACAATTATGCAAATGAGGTGTCACTTCGGTTTTACATAGAATTTCGCCAATTTCGCCACGCCAAGGTAAACAGAGCTTTCTTGTTTCTTTAAATAATCTGCCCTCACAGTAGAACATCTTATTATCACGGCACAAGGAGATATTGAGCAAAACAAGTCACGTGACTTTGAACAGCGGTTTTCTCCTTACTAATAAATAAAATTCATGGTGTGAGGACAGATTTATGTGTCTCTAAGTCCCCAATAATTTAAATTAAAGCAAAATGATTCTTAAAGGATTGTCCTCATTGGTCCATTTGCAGTTGAATGTCCCGGCATGAGGAAAAGTCATCACGAGTTATGCCGTTAGTATGTGCAATTTGGTAAAGATTCGCTTGAAACTAATTTCGTAACAGAGATAATCAATGCTAGCCGTGTTAGGCCTTAACGTATTGTCTTCGTAAATAAAACAATACAGTGCGTTTTCATTCTAAATATGTATTACTTGAGCCGTTCCTTGCCATCTCAAAGAAGCCTTGCCGTCGGCCTTATTTTACTTTTGTAAATATAACTGTACAAACTGTACACACCACTAATAAAGGGTAAACACTAAATAGTATACATGTATAATCACTAATAAACTTGTGGCCCTCAATAGTTAGGTTACAATATGTTCAAGAACTGTTGAGATAATAATATGCTAATGTGCTTAAATAAAAAAATGGCGAAACAATTAAATAAGTTGAAATTGACAACAACAACAAAAGATGACGAATGATTAAAACTCAACATAAACTATTAAAAAGTTAAAATAACTGCTGAGACGTAAATAACATAAATTGTGGATTAAAATGTTCAAAAACTGCTGGCTTTCAAGACACTAAAAGACTCCTAAAAGACTTGATAGTCTGCTGTTTCCTAATATCGATAGATAAGTATTCCATAACTGACATGTAGAAACTGTAAATGTTCTGCCTCCTTCAGTCTTACCGTTTAAAAATAGGACAAATTAAATTAACATCAGAATATCGTGTAGTCGTTGAGTGTACATCACTGTTCATTAGAAGTGTGTTCATTAGGTAAGACGGAACAGTGTGCTGCATGCGCTTGAAAGCCAACGCGCATTTAGCGATCTTCTTCGTAGAATGGTATCCAACGTAGACTGTTAAACAGCTTCACAGAGGAGGATCGAGGTTCGGCATCTAACATGACTCTGGCAGCCCTCTTCTGCAGTCGCAGTATTCTATTTAGATTATCCTTGCTGCAGTTGTGCCACGCCACATTAACAAAGTTCATAATTGGCTTTATCATCGCATTATAATACAATGTTCTCTGCTTGAAGGGGAGGCACGCCTTGATCATGTTGACAATTCCTATTGGCTGGGAAAGCTTGTTACATAACTTATCAACCTGATGATCGTTAAAACTGAGCTCACTGTCAATTTCAAGACCCAGTAACATTGCAGACTGAACTTGTACTAAAATATAGCCGTCAACAGATTGAGTTGTATGTCGTCGGGCCTCATTTTGTACTTTCCATCCAGTGATGAGGATTGACTTCGTCTTCGTCTCGTTTTATAGAGGCAATTTATTGGAATTTGCCATGTTCTCCACATCGACCAGCGAGTTACTTTAATAGTGAGTTCCGTAATTGCACGACTGAGTTGACATCGGCAGAGGAAGTCAGAGTAATCATGTCATGTCATGCATGTGATTAGCCTATCTTTAACGGCATAAAATTGTCCCTGACTTCAACACGAACGAAAATAATGTTCACATTTATTTATTTATTTTTAATTGCACAAAATGATTTTTTCACTTCATAGGTACATGTAGCCTGATTTTCAGACTGTCGAGGTCGTCCGCTCACGTGGGAGGAAGTGAGCGGACGACCTCGACAGTCTGAAAATCAGGCTATAGAGCATATTAATAAGGGTTATAATTATTTATAAGTAAAGAAGAACAAATGGCAGAGCATGGGCTTTTGTCACACGGCGGCCATGTTGGCTTGAAACAATAGATTTCCCATTTGTAGCCTCGTACTGAGCAGTTTCAGAACGAGTTCACGCGTTTTTATACTCCTGGGATTAAACATGGCCGCCGTGTAAATAAGGTCCATACGTAAGAGAAAAATCTCCAATACGAGCGCGCGACAACAATCCCCATGACGACAAAATGTTTTCGCGCCATGATTGTTGTCGTGCACTTTGCTCAGCTGCTTCCGGTTACTAGAAATCAATATATCCCATACCCCCGAGCGCAAGGCCGATAAAATGCTTATTTTTCACAATGCTTATTTTTCACAGTACGCAATATCTCTTTTCATAAATCATTAGGATCATTGTTTGCCTTTGTTGCATAAAATTACTGTTCGCAAGGCTTCTCATTGATTTTGTCTGTCTTTTCAACCAACGTAGCTTGTAATGTAGTGGAAGGAACCAAGAGAGTGGAGTGTATAGTGTGTCTTCTTCTTTCCTCTACTTATTGTAATTCAACTCGGTTTAAATAAAAAATATTGTTGTTGTTGTTAGGTCCATTTTAGGTTCGTAACGCATGGTTTTTTATCCTTCTTCTCCTTTTACGTTACTCAGGGGCGTAGCCAGCATTTTGCATAGGGGGGGGGGGGGGACACTCCACCAAACTCACGAATTTCGCCACTGCAGTACTCTTTTACATAGAGAACGCGGTCTTTCGCACCAATCTCGTCTATTCAGGTACATCTCAGTTTTCAGTCACCAACCTTTCCAGTATTAATAAAGACTGTCGCATTGTTCACCGACTCCCGGTAAATCACTTGGCTTATTAGGTGCGTTATTGTGACGCTACTTTTCAGTTGCGTTTTTTTTTAACGAAAGACTCCCCCCCCCCCTCTGGCTACGCCCCTGTTTCTTAAGGTCTCTTTGTAACTGAGGAAATGCGTGAGGGAATAAATCGAGGGGAATATACATTAAAATGCAAGGGGTATAAGTTTATATCAATAGATCGACCTTTCCCACTTCGGTCGAACTGAATGGCAAATTACAATCAGTATGAAAATGTCTGGGCATTGGAGCGGAATGCGGGAAAGGTCTATTAAATCTTTGTTAAAATGCAAGGGAAATATATATTAAAGCATTAATAAAACCTTTGGGGGGAAACTTATATTCCCCTTGCAACAAGAGAAACTGAGTGTGATGTGAAAATAGGGCCGTATGATATGACTCCCCCGAAAGAACAAAGATAGCCTGCGTTGCAGAACAAAGAAAACAGAGACATGCATGTGGAAAATAATATACTGTAATGGCAAAAGGTGTAGATTTTTGTTGTCAATTTTCTAACTCTTCTCTTACTGAGCAGAACGTATACGTAACTGCGACTTCCTTGCCATGTCAGCGATTCCTGACGAGTGAGAAAAACAACTTATTTCTACCCCCTCCCCCCGGAGTTTTCATTAATGTTTATGCAAATATCTTGTTGTGTGACTCGCGGCCATGTGTTAAAATTTGTAACGCATCAAAATCACATGATAATCATGTTGTGTGCTGAAGATGTTGAATACGTTGGCTTAAAATTTGTTTAATGTCGCTGCCGGTGTCCAAAACAGTACCAACTGTGTTTACTTGGAAGGCAATTTATCCGTCACACAGGGTCGACCTCCTCATAGCTAAAGCTGCTGGGATATATCAAGATAATTTTACAGATGAAAATCTCACCAAACGTACCACATATGAACTACAACCATCCTATGACTCGAACCTGCCCTCACATCTGACGATTGTTAATCTTATGCCGGGAGTTTATCCCCGGGGGGGGGACTCCCCATAAAAATAGACGGGGGTGCTCGACGTGAGAAATGAAATTCACCCCTAAAAGATAGCAATATGGGCGTGGCTCACAAAAAAATTACCCCTAAAAGATAGCACTCCAAAAGACAAATTTGTGCAAACTAAAGGAAATAAGAGACAAAGCTCTGCCCCATAACCTCGTCTTTAATATTCGGATGGATCAAACTCTATATCGAAGCCGTAAATACCGATTCAACTTGTGGGGTCTCATGCTCGAGGATCCAGCGCTATTTTTTCTCGGCCACAAAAATTTTGGGTCTCGGAGACCCCTAAAAGATAGCAGACCTTTGGAAGACCCCTAAGAGATAGCACTGCTAACGATTTTAACCCCTAAAAGATAGGTCGAGCACCCCCGTCTATTTTTATGGGGAGTCCCCCCCCCGGGAGTTTATCACTTCCTTTACCGTGTATTTCGAGAAAACTACGATGAAGCTGAAGGAGAATTAAAGACTTCAGAATTCTACGATAGAACAAGACTTGCTTCTGGCAGAGAGGTGAACTATATTGAGGTGCAGTGTCTTACACACGGCAAGGAGAATTGTGGCTTAGCAAGTAATGAATTATCACAGTGTAAGTTGTAAATCTCCCGGGGGAGAGGGGAGGGGGGATTGTATAATAAATGGGGTATGTATGTGCGGTCATGGGATCCAGAATCGGTCCCGTTTTTACTTGTAAAAATAGCTCCAAAACCCGTATGTCAAGTTGTGAAAACGAATCTCTCAGTTTGATTATTCTGCATTGTCTATAACTCGGTATACGACATTTTTTCACGAAAAAAAACGGTACCGCCGCACATATGTATTACGTTATAAACAAGAGCTCCCCCACCCCCGGGTAAATCTACATATGTCTATACGTCATATGCTCTGGTGGATTGATTCTTATTGTAATGTGCCAGTCTGCCAAATGAATAATTACAAAATATCAAGGTATCGCGAAATAGAAAGGCATTGCTTTTTCTGACTCTTTTCCCTTGCTTCATTTTAAATTATTATCAGTAGATCAAGTAGGCTCGGTTTCCAGCCGTGGGGGTTTCGGTGAGCCCGCGATCCTCTCTCCACTCACGGCTGGGCGCGCGAGCTGAGGCATTGTCGGTTTTTCTTGCCACTAAAATCTTGTCGCTGAACTTTTCAAAGCCGGACCAGAAGCCGGGACCAGAAGCCGGGACCAGAAGCTTTGGATTGCTGTTCCAAAATGCGTTTAAATTTGCTAAATGGAAAAGTTTGCTTTCGAATAATTCAAGGATTCACACAAGGAAGCAGTAAGAGAGTTAGTTTTGGGTGAAGACACTGTGTAAGTACGCACCGGGTTTGAAAGTCACTTGGGAAACCGTCACTTGTACCAAGCTCGAAGGTCGCGAAACCCGTAATGTCATTTCTTTGCCTATGCAAGACCAGGTAGCCATTCTTACTTCAAAGAAAATTAGTGCTGCCTTTATCGGAGAAGAAAAGACGGACGACTCCATATAAAAGAGTTACAAGAGAGGAAATCACGTCTGACTTAGGCCACGTTTACGCGTTTAACTCTGCGATCACAATTCACAACAGACACTTGAAAATCGCTGCATCAAACGAGTTTTACAATTCTTTAAGTCCTATGTACTAGGTTTGTGCATTTAAGGTCTCCAAAACATACTCTACAAATGCACAAGTACTGAGCGGGAACACTCGACTCTAGCTCAGAATAGTTCCGAGATAATATCTGAACTTTATCCCATATTTCGGCTTTTAATTCTGTCAGCGAGGTGTCTTGAGCGGCACTAATATTACAGAATAACAAATAATGCAGCCACCGTGTGCGGGACGTCAGCTGATTAAAATTCAATATTATTAAATTTGCGTGTTTTGACAAGAAAAGCCCGAATACCCTTTCACGACTGTAGCGTAGGCTCTAAACTTTGAAAACACACTGGAACTCTAAACTAAAACTCCAAGTGTGAAATGAATTCTCAAGAACAAACGCCATTTAAAATTATTGAGAAACTTGTGTTGACCGCGCGCCCAGCCGTTAGTGGGGGAGGCTTTGGAGAAACGACACCCCAACGGCTGAAACCGAGCCTATAGATCAAGTGATTAAGAATTAATTCAAGAACTACCCACTTTTAATAATATTCACTGCAGGTGCGTGTGGGGTCTGGGACCACAAAATGGTTACAAATATATAGGGCAAAATTGAAAATATAGTTTGAAAATTTTCGAAATTAAACTATTAGTTCAGTTGCAAAAAAAAAATCAACAATGCGCAATGCGACAAGCACATGAACGAGGCGACGACCCACTCACACGCAAGTCTCAAGCTTTAGAGCCGTCCTATGACGTTGTGAACCTAAAAATATTGTCCTAATAATAATTCTTATTTGGAGAACTACACAAATTCTCAGTGCTCCGCCTTACAATGACAAAATATTACTAGAAAACTGGCTAATGCTAATTTACAATCTTATATAATAATACGCTAAGTGTGTGTGCGTGTGTCAGTGTGTGTGTAACGCTCTTTCCCCACACAGCGGTCAAACGTCTGCGCATGCGTCAAAAGTCTTGCAACAACAACATATTCCAAAACAAATTCAAAGCGAGCCGGCGGCCGTCACTGTTCACACACCCGCTTTCAAACCTTGAGAACCTTTTTGGTAAATTACGAACTTATTTGGTAAACTCACAGTTTGAAGTTTGTTCAATTTCCCGTCGACTGTGAAAATAAAAAGCTTAACTTTCACGTATTTTTCTTAACTTTTGGGGGTAGAAGTTCACTGTAATATGTTTTAAGGTAAATTTTGCGCGGGAAATCCCACCAGACTGACCGTAACACGCACGCGCAGACGTTTGACCGCTGTGTGTTCTTTCCCAGGGTCCCTCGATCGGATTTCCTAATATGGAGGACGCGCGCGCGCTCGCGTCCGAAAATGGCGATAAAAAGTGACGGCCACAGGCCATTCCAACGAAGACGACGAATCATGCGAAAAGTTGCTTTCTGTCTTGGTCTTGGCACAGGCAGCCCAAGCTCTAAATATCTAATACTTACAGCGTTTGTATGGGAATTTTAACGAGCTAGAAATACGAAAGAATTAATGAATAAAATGCCTTACCTTGCTTCCATAGTGTATTACTTGCTGTCTGTGTGGTAACAGGGTTGATAACTCGCTAAAATCGCTTCATATCAACCCTGTTACCACACAGACAGCAAGTAATACACTATGGAAGCAAGGTAAGGCATTTTATTCATTAATTCTTTCGTATTTCTAGCTCGTTAAAATTCCCATACAAACGCTGTAAGTATTAGATATTTAGAGCTTGGGCTGCCTGTGGTCTTGGTTGCATTTGAGGAAAGAATGTTAAAAAGAAATGAGTTTTCTCAAGTTCTACACTTAGTTGGCCGAGCGAGCCATCGAGCTTACACGGGAATCTGTTTTAGGGAAAACCTGGGCGAGCAAGCCATCGAGTTTACGCGAATGTTTTACTTAGAGTTTAGGGAAAACCTATCGCCAAGCGAAGCGGCCGAAGTCAAACGACCGAACGAGGTAAGACCAGGTATTCAAACATACTACACAGTTAGAAATGTTGTCCGTGGAAAAGACTGTTATTTTCTAAAATCTTACAACTGTTTCGGAGACCAGATTTGTTTTCGTCACACGAATTCATGTCTCGAGCTGCCTGTGACCGTCAGTTTTGGCACTTTTTCGACAATAATTGTGCTCATCGGTTTAAGAAATTAACTGAGATCCGTAAGATATTATTCCCTTTAAAAAAAATCAAAATACAACCTTGAAAATATAAACACGCTAAAAACATTGTGCCAGGAGTCAGTCAGCCGGCTAGACTACGTTACTATAATTTATCATATTTGTTGATTTCATGTGAGTTCCCGCGGGTCCCTGCTAGTGTATATTAATATTACAACTATCAAACTAAAAAAGTAAGGTCTTGAGTGAGGACTTAAAAATAGCTTAGAGAGTCGGTGCTTCTAATGTGGTCTGGAAGTGAGTTCCAGCCGTTTAACAGCGGCAATCGAGAAGGCTCTCGACTGTCTCCGTAGGTTCAATTGTTAGAGTTTTGTTAGATTTCGGAACTGATAACAGATTGCGCCGGTGGACGACCTAAGTACGAGTAGGTTTGTATTGGTTCAGTAATGAACATGGGAGCCTGACCATGAAGGGCTTTGAAAGTAATCAACAGTATCTGGAAAGTTATCCTGCTTCTAACTGGCAACCAGTGGAGGTTACGGAGTACAGGAGAGATATGAACAGATTATTTCACCCTAACAAGTCTTGCAGCCGTATTTTGTATAATATACACTGTAATTGTCAAGTTCAGAGGCAGGTAGAGGCTAGAGGCAGGTAGGCCATAAAGAATACTGTTTCGACGTAAAAAACACGCACAAGTACAGGCAGGCAAGCTAATGATTTTTACAAGGAATGTATGTGAACTTTTAGAAAAAATCTAAAACTGTGCTAAAATGATTAATAAAGTCATGAAATCTTACCTGTGTGTTGTGAAGTTGTTCCTCTTCATCACTGATGTGTTTATTTCTGGTTTGAGGCACTTCTGAGGCACTTTTCCCCCTCCCCTATATAAATATTGAGAAGGCGTGCGGGAAACACGAGACGCCATTAGTCCATGTGGCGACTCTTCGAGGCCTCGTAATTCTTCGAAAATCCAAACTTTCAGCATTTTACCTCCAGAAACCCTTTCTCACATTCCTCTAGCACTCATTTAATCGAGCCATCGCTTATTTCCTCGCTTTGTAAGTAGCGAAATTCGACAGTTTCTGCAGCTAACCTAGCATGTAACGAGCTGGGGTTCGATCAGCTTAGCATTATTTCATGGGCTGCCTGTGCTAGTTGAACGCGGTTTTTCTTCGGGAGCAGTGACAAACGAGTGCCGGAGGAATCCGACACCCGTGCTTTTTCGAGGAGATCCGGAGAACGAAGTCATTGTGCTCAATCGCAATGGCACAAGTACACAAGTCTCTCAGCTTTAGTTAAGTGTTTTCTAATTCTACCAATATTTCTAATAGCTAAGGAGGCGGCAGATTTGCATAATATTGTTCACCAGGTTAGTTAACTTCATAAACCTAAAGAAACCTAAATTTCGAATTCTCTGCTTGTCTTTGGTAAAGGGTGGATTCTTGTTGCGAGAAAAACGCAGACTGCAATTTCTACAAATACATAACCATGGTTTAGCTGAGCGTGCACGTCAGCGAGGTGGGATCGAGGGACGTGTGCGAGAAGCCTCTTGGTTTTAATCAACTTTTTCTCACAGAAGAAAAGATGAAGAACTTGCTCGCCTTTTAGGTAATACTTGGGTTGATGCTAAAGTTTCCGCATTATTGACACTGGTAGATTCACTGCTTCAACCTAATTCTTGTTACGTATTCTCTTTTTTTCAGTTGTATATTGTAGACCATTTCTATGTAAACCCCCTTGATGAGCGTACAGTAGTGCTGCTCTTGGGGTAAACGTAGCAAGGAAATATGTTTATAAAAATAAATAAAATAAAAAGATATACACGGAAATTAGACAATCGGATAATCAAATAAATCAGTTGAAGTCTAATAATTTAGGTACCCATATTTTTCAACTCCTTGTGTCTGAGCTCTGTGTGAGAAAATATTTTTTTGCGGTTTGCTGGCAATAATAATCTAACCAGTCTGACTATTACTGAGATATCGTCTGCGCATGCTTGAAGAAGTTTCAGGGAAAAGCTCTCCCTTAAAGGCCGGTCTCCGGTCGGTAAAAAAACCCGATAACATAGTCGGTGATAATTAATTGTTTCAGTGATGAGAGTTTTCTTGTTGACTATCTTCCGCCCGATCAAACGAGGGTGAAAGTCGAATTTAACTTATAAAACTGGGGAGATAGACTTGTTGAGCTGAGACCGTCCACCTTGACTGTCGCAAACTATAACCTGAAATACATCCGCCTCCTCAGCTTGGAACGAGCTGAGGCGGCTGTATTCCAGGCTAGTGTGACACAGTATATATTAGCAGGATTCCATAACCATCAGTCACGCAGTCACGCAGTCTTCAACTTCCATTTCATTCATTCTTCCCATGCCGAATTTCGAGCAAACCAAACGTACGTTTCGTGCAGGAATGCCTCTTTTCACTTTTGGGAATGCCTGTTCGAATAAATCGCAAATCACTGAGTGCAACCACGTTTTATTGGATTTCAAATAATCCCTTACTTGTTCAATATTGGCCTTCAAATATTAAATACATTCCCTTCGCAAGTACAATTTAGGTGGGAAACGAATAAGTCTGCTTTGCTAGGCCAGGCTAAAATGGCAAACCGCCCCTGCCGTCGCGGCAGTAGACGGTCGCGCGTGCTCGTGATCAGAGGTCTGACATCTGTCAATCAACTTACAAAAAGGAAAAAAGGTGTAAAGTTTCTACTTTCGTCTTTCCATTGGAAAGTGAAATATCACCAAAAACGTGGAAATATTTACATGACTAAGATGAAAATTCACACCATTTTTCAAAACAATGGTTACCTATTTCAAATTTATGCCATAAAAAGTCAAAACAACCCAAAATGTAGACAGAAACCTGTTTGTGTGCCTTTTCAGATATCAGAATTGCTACTTTTATGTAAAAGTGGAATTGCCGGAACCGACCACTGATTAATTAGTGGCAGGTATTACGTATTTTTTTGTTTGAGATATAAGTTGCGACCTTGCGACAAGTGTCCAAAAACCTATTGACCAGGATTGTAGCATCGTGTAATAACTGCAGTAATATTTAATCCGTCATTTTGTTGTCTTTTTCAGTCAATAATCTTCCCTCGACCACAGTGGAGAATACTACCACCAGTGACAAGGCATCGTTAGTGGATTATCATGACGAGGACGAAAACCAGGGTTGTTCATGTCAGTGCACGGTGATCTGAATACAAAGTCGATTCTCTGATTTTGTGACGGAGGTGTTGCCTCATCTACAAGCTCTTTCATGGTCATTTCCCCGACCTTTAGGAAACGAGAGGCCATCTTTAAAATATAAATGACGTGCTTCTGTTAGGAATTTGATACAAAATATGACTGTGAAAAGTTATATTTCTTGCCGGGCACTATTTAACAAATAGAGTGCAGGCTTAATATTCGTCGGCCATGGTGCAGTGTCTGTCGAGGGACTATTTGTGGAGTCGAAATATGTCGTGATATTTCGTCCGAGGACATTATCTGATCCGAGAAGAGAACAGTTTCCGAGAGCGAAGCTCGAGGGAAACTCTGAGCTTCGGATCAGATCAGTAATGTCCAAGGACAAATATCAGGACATATTTTGACGCCACAATGTAGGTTATTGTTGTTATATCATCCTTCAAATATTTTCTTTGACGTGCGCTTATACGCTCACAGGGAGCGTATACGTATTCGATGGTATTTCCCGCTCGCGGAGAGAAAATATCAGATCACGTTACGCATTCAACCAATCACGCGAGAGAGAAAGTATTCACTTTTGACAATGGGCGCGCGCCAAAATTTATGGTGAACCTGTGGTGAACTCGTAATAGTGCCAATTATCACGTCACGTCATCGCTTTTGTCCAATGAGAGCGCGCAAAACATTGTGGTAAACTATGACGCCTGATATGATAGTTTGCATCCGCGGACGACTACTGACTATTACGTGACTTGGTGAATTTCATCCAATTAGAATCAGAGAGCATTTAAGGCTGGTTTTCAC